>QXVX01000292.1:0-15675 GCA_013436065.1 Halocynthia aurantium | reverse complement strand
TATGAACCTTTAGAGCAGGGGTTCTTAACCTTTTTGGGCTGCGCCCCCATTACATCTTTGAAAAAAATGCACGCCTCCATGACATGAACTGCAGCTCCCCGCAGGCGTCACAAATTCGGTTTGCGAGCTTCACTTGGCTAGCGGGCCGCAAGTTGCACACCTCTGGACTAAATAATCAGTGTAAGACTTCCATTGATTATTAAATAATCAGAAATTTTCAAGTGAAAACTGCTTGTCTGCTTGTCAACGAAGACCAGGGGAGCGAGAGTTTTCATTGAATTGTATGCAATTTTGAAATTTTCAAAATCATGTTGGTAATGGCATGGGTCGTGCATGTGTTTCATATTTTTAAATATGGTCGCGAGTTCAAAAAGGTTGGGAACCCCTGATCTTACCCATGATTATCAACAGATAACGAACAAACATCTGAAGAAAATTATCCGAGCTCTGACTGCTCAGTGCCCCCCACCCCAACTCCACCCCTATCGAATTGACGCTCTGCCCTACCTCAGGTACCTGACCTCCAAGTGGCACCAATGGCACATCCCATACCTTAGGTACCCGATGTCTAAGTGGTGCTTAGGGTGCCACACTTTAGGTACCCCCATCGGAGTGGCGCTGTGGGCACGTGCCATACCATAGATACCCCTACTTGAAGTGGCACCCATATCACATGCTATATCTTAGGTAAATGAGATGTTAAGAAATTCACCTTCAACATGCTTGTTATCATTCTGCTTCGGTTTTTCACCGGAAGAGTAGTAGTGTTGATGTATCTCAGCCCTTTCAATGTTTCCTACAATGCAAATGAAAGAGATCATTCATATAATACTTGCTATGGTGAAGCATTTACATACGAGCAGGATTCTGTAGTTTCCTATACACGTGTAACCACGAATAAAATATGTCTTGTAGCGCTGTATAGACCCCTTTTTACAGTGACTAGTTAGCAATAAGCACCAGTTTTTCTTGATAGTACAAAATATCTAACTGCAGTTGGGTTTCGGCTAAGAATTAGCTTTTCATGGACTGTAAAAACATTATGGATGGATAATTTAACTCACCATGAATTTCTGCATTCTCCGCTTGAAGATGAACTGTTTCAGCATTCTCGATAACAGCACCAATTTCTAGAGAGAAAATAATCAGGTGTTACAATGACAATACAGTAGTGCCCCGTACTTTGCAAGACCCTAACTTTGTAGGTTCCAGATTCCAAATGCTTAATTCATGAGAGATTCCATTCGGAACTCGACGCTTCTACGCTCAAACTGCGGTTAATGGCTGAGAGGCTTACTGGCCAAAATGGAGCATAGGACCGAAAAAAAACTAACAGTGCCAGCAAATCACATCATTTCAAGCTAACTCGAATTTCAAGGTAACGGACATCGAAGTAACGAGCTTTGAATGTATCCAGGGCATTTATTTCTATTATTTTTAAATTATAAATTACGTGTATTTACGGTTTGAGTATAAGGATATTTGTTCGTATTAGGGTCTGGGAACGGATTAATTCACCTAAATCCAAAATGAGTTATAAAGAGGTCCGTTAAATCATGGGTTTAATGTTATTTGGTGAATAAAGTTAACCTTTCTCCTGGTGAACAATAGCTTGTCCAGCATGAATTTCAACTGCCTCTGCTTCAACGGTCGCAGTGCCCACGTGTTCAATAAGCGTGCCGATTTCTGTACAGAAAATTAGGTGTAATGTGGATAAAATACACATTATTATGCCAAATTTGAGCCAACCTGTTGTCTCCTGGTGAACAATAGCTTGTCCAGCATGAATTTCAACTGCCTCTGCTTCAACGGTCGCAGTGCCCACGTGTTCGATAAGCGTGCCGATTTCTGTACAGAAAATTAGGTGTAATGTAGATAAAATACACATTATTATCCCAAATTTGAGCCAACCTGTTGTCTCCTGGTGAACAATAGCTTGTCCAGCATGAATTTCAACTGCCTCTGCTTCGACGCCCGCTATCTGTGTTTGCACAATGTCAGCATGATCTATGAATGTCCCAATTTCTGCTACAAACATTGTTGTGTTATATTTCGCTGAATAAGTTCTATACCCATGTATATCACGCACCTTAACTATCAACCAATATTAAAGGTTGCTATTAAATCGCTCTTCACCATACACTAACTAGCAATCAAACACAAACCCGGAGACACACGCTGTATAGACATGGTAAATGTTTAATTAACCCATGGACATAAACATGCTCCCCTGTTAACTTAGAAGCATAAACATGCGCACAGCACCTTGATGTTAACAGTAAAATAGGCCCTTAAGTTGAGACTGCCGAGGTTAATTTACACCCCCATTTAAAGCCTATTCTGACTACTGGCTATATTAGGTCAGTTTACTCGTGCTCTGCCGGCACATATAAAAGTTTTCTGAATTCTCATATCTCTGTATAATACGCAACTCTACTTTCGAAGGCAAAAAATGAGTATTATGCTCGGAAAATTATGTTAGTCAATTTGTATTTTCCATCAGCGACCCACGGAGGGCACCAACCGCCTTCATCAATACATTACCGATTCGAGTGGGAAGTTTTAGTCAATCTCAAGTCAAGTCATCAATGAGACTTTTGATTTTATTAAGGTTAAATTATTGTTGAATATCTTTCACTTCCAATAAGCAACCTAATACAGTGGAACCCCGATAAGCCGACCACCATGGAACGCAGTCAAGTGGTCGCGTTAGCGGGGTGGTCGCGTTATTGAAACAGATTGCAATGCATTACAATACACAAAAAAAAATTCGGGACCACGGTAAAGTGGTCGTGATACCGGGGTGGTCTGGTTATCGAGATGGTCGCCAACCGGGGTTCCACTGTTTATAATTTTTAGGTATTATATAATAGTGGAAGTAAATTAATTTGACCTTCCTCATGAAAGTCTCAACGAATGCCCAAGACAATGCCTATTTGTGGAGCATAGGGGTCAATAAGGGATTTGATGGTTAATGATGAATACATATGGCTGATAAATGTCTCCTTGCTTGAAATAAACTCACAAACCTGCGTCTCCTTTTCCCTCTTCCATTATCGGACAAACGAAGAGATCGAAGTCGAATATGCTTGCTTTCAGATCAGCAGTGAATTTACCATTTACCAGCGTTAGAATAGCGATGATTTGCAAAAATAAATCAATTTACGAAAAAAAATAACTTAAATCCAATCTATGACAAAAAATAAAAATTTTAAATTGAATTTTAAGAATGATTCAAGGTTTAATATTCCAAAGCGCAGTCTGACACAGGGTGGACCAAGATTGCGAGCATGAAGGGCCAAAAAAGGTTTTAGGAAAACCTTGCATAAGGGGAAACTCCCTGGCTTTTGGGACCAATTAATAACGTAGTACGAGGTATGACTATATATAAGTTGACCCTCAAAATAAGGCAACACCACTTACCGTACTTTCGGATGGATTTCCCGCGGATTGTCTATGGTTTTACATGAAAAAATCGAAGGTGCGAGTTATCTTACGAAGCGGGTAATACACGTTTTTTTTTACGAGATCGCTTGCACTCTACAGATACGTATATCGATAACTCCGAATTGCCGCAATTTTAATACATGACACGACATTAAACGTCGATAAAGCTCCCTTTTTCATCTATCAAAGCGCGTCGTTTTTTGTTGGTAATGCCATTAGACTAGAATTTCACTGGGTAGGAGTAACAGTTGAAATCGCCTCTTTTGTTTTGAGGTTGCGGAGAGAGAAAATTGCGCTCTCCTGGGCTTAACCATTTGGCAAGCGAAAGAAACCGTTCGCCTACCTACTACTAATTACGCGTAAAGCACGTGCAACAGATTTGGCGCATTCCTTATTGCGTAGTTAGTAGTAACTTTGTAAGTACATAGCAAAGCTGGATATCCCTGCGAGTTATACATCGGAGCGGGTTATCTAATAAATTTGAAACGAAAATGGTTGTTTTTGCAAGGGTGCGGATTATACACGGTAAGGGGTATACACCCGAAAGTACGGTAATTCCAATTATCAAGAATTTATATGTTTTAATTAGCAGTAATATGAAATATATAGCAATATATAGCAATATATAAAATTTTACAAGTAGCTGATACTGAGCTGGCAAGGTTGGAGTGTGACTTGAATAAAAAGCAACACACAGCTTATTGCAGCAACAAGTCCATGTTCTTTATTGCTCTACTACAGTACTGTTACGTCACATGGTTCATTGCCTGTCATTACAACTCGAAGCTAGTAGCTAAAGCTAGATTCTAGGAACTATGGTTCCATGTACTGTATAGTGCTCTGCGGGCCGCACAAAATATGTCCGCATGCCTGTTCGTTTGGACTAGTCTTGGTCTAACATAGACGTCTTTTAATACACTAACAATGTCCAAACTATTCAAGGTCTAGTTTTAAATCCAACACAGACTCATATTCTTTTGCAAATTTGGCGGCTCAACTAATAATGTAGGAGTTTGGATGGACGCCCTAATTGTCTTGCCGTTGTAGCGTTTCAAATTTGCAAGGTTCGAACAGATCGGTTGGCGGTTGAGGGTAACAAAGTTTTTAGGAAAATTGTTGAATATCTAGGAAAAGTCGCAAAGCTTCACCTGGATACATTAATGACAAACAAATTTTTCACGTTTAAAAATAACAAACTGTCAAAATCACCGTCTTGTCGAAAATCTACTTACTACTACTACTACTACTACTTCCTACTTACTACTTAACAAGGTTTCTGTTCTGTTTATTAACAAAAATATATATAGGTTAGTTACACTGCGGCACACCTAGCATTGTCTCACAGCACACTGGTTGCGGAGCCCTGGTGTGACATAGTGCATAAGCATAACCTTTTTTTTAGTTCACTAACGATGTCTAAAGGTCAATATCAAGGCAGAAACGACATGATTTCTGCATTCAGAATACAAGGAAGTGAAAGTGAATGACGTCACAAACTAATCTACAGATTTCCTGCATTTTATATGTTATTCCCAGGGTTACCATCTACCTAGAGCTAAAAATAAGCACGGGTATAAAAAATATCGCTAAAAATCAAAAAGTTTTGGGGGTAATGAACAATGGCCCGAGAAACGCAGAAACGCTCGTCTTCGTGTGCGCTTCACATTGGGTCGGGCGCTAACGAGCGGACACAAACTAACACTAAGATGTTGCCTGCTACAGGGAGTACTGGCTAACGTTGATGACATTTTGTGCATTTTACTGCAATTTTTTAGGAAAATAAAAATGAGAAAGAAATTATACACAATTCTCATCCGCACTTCAATTTTTTTTATCCGCACCAGTTCGTACTAGGGTTGGTTCGGATATCGATAATTTTCACTACCTGGATAACGGATATATCCGTGTATTTGTATTTTTATCTAATCGGTTAACCGGATAGTAACCGCTAATTGTTAGACAATCGATTTCACGAGATTTGCGTGATGAAATGATTGTAAAATCATGACACAGTTTTATTGTAAATATACACACACATGCACTGTACGAGTACGAGCGCTAACGAAAATAAAATCATGCATTTTTAACATTTACTGCTTCTGCAACGCATTTCGTATGAAGCACAACGCATCGATCGTGGAGTCGTGTAAACGGGACCGGAGTTTTGTAACAAATAGTCGACGACTGTGCGAAGCGCGATACTTGGAAAAGGCGAACTATACTCGCCTTACGACTGCAAGATGCAAATTTGCGTAGGCGAGCTATACTCGCTTTACGACCGCAAAGGGTTAATGACGTCACTTTTTTATCCGGTTAACCAGCTGAATTATATCCGGATTTCGGATAGCGAAAAAACTCCCGGTTAATCAGTTAACCGGTTAACCAAACCACTATCCGGATAAACCAACCCTAGTTCGTACCGTATTAATTTTTAAATAACAAAAACACATAAAGGTCAAATCATTTATATTCATCGCTACCAACAATCTGCCTCAACAGTCTTTAGTGTTTGGAAATCAGGTTGTGCATTTCAAAGCAACTGAAGTCTAAATTTACTCTACAAATGAGAGCCGCTCGCTTCCTCGTTTCTACGGAAGCTTTGAACGCAAAACGCCAACGAGTCATTCATGTTTCTAAGACAAAATAAGCACGCAACTCAAAAATAAGCACTTTTCTTAGAAATAAGCACATCGTTATTTTAAAAGACACAGGTTTAGAAAATAAGCACAAATCTTAGAAATAAGCACGAAATGGTAACCCTGGTTATTCCTATGCTTGATGCTCAATGAACCATATCGACCTTCTCGATTTTCCGTACATTGGGGCGTTCGCGCTGGACTTTTGGAAATAGATTCGTAATCTAGTATTATCGCTTACATCGTATCCAATTTCAACATGTTTTACAATTACCCTCCGTGAAACGGGAAAAAGGACATAAATATCCTTACCTAGATAAGGAGGGGGCTCAATCCTCAAATTGATTGTCTGTTTTATCGTGATATCAGATAGTTTTAGATTTACCTCCCTTTTTCTGGGTCTTTTTAGCAGACATTCCAGTACATTTAATCAAAGTGGTTCTTGACTCTTTATTCCCACATTTCAACGATTGTCAGAATGTAATTATTTTCCATTTCCGAAACTCAAAAGGTACATTTCAAATAATGTGCTCATCCTCGAAATTGCGCAAACCACTGAAGAACAAGGGCGTCTTATAATAATTTCTAACTACGTTATCTACGTCTCATAATCGAAGTAATACGGCACATTTAACGACTTTGGTCGTTCGTAAGAGAGGACCCCGAATTGGCACTGGCTAGTACGATGACGCACATCATGTCGAAGTATTTTAGCCGTTTGTCGACGACGTTAAAGAGAACATTAAGCCTTTGACAGAAATGAAAACAAATTAAAGAATCTCATAAAAAAAGAGAAACTGTGTGTTTGTGTGTTTGTATGTTCGATCGCCCATAACTCCGAAAGTACGCGACTGGGGGCTCTGAAAACTTGCACGGGGATCGGGTCCAGGCTGGAATAGGTTATGGGCTACTTTTTTTCAAATAGGTTTTCCCGCATCGCGGCTCCAGATCACTTTTTTGATTAATTTCGTATAATTCGGTAATTCGCTACTGTGACTTCACAAAGTTGATAAATCGGAGACTCGATAGGCTAAGGATCGGAGACTCGGCAGTAGAAATATGCTTTCTGATGTCACAAAGGCCAAGATTTTGAACCTAGGCCAGCGATTTACTGCTATTCTTTTCAGGCCAACGTGATATAACTCCTACAAATTCCCCATACATTAAACTTATTAAAGAAATTCCGGGTCATATAAATTGTATGCAGCTAGTTATTAATAAAACGGTATATTTATGCTTCAAACATAATTCCTGTGATTGCGATCGATGTGATGGGAATGGCGAATATAAAATACATAATTACGGTAGAAAAACACATAGAATGGGCGAGGAATTAAATAGCAGGATCGTTGATCATGGTAGCAGTCGGATTCGGTATAACGACAGTTTCTCCTTCTGAGCGCAAGTAAGATTTCTGATCTCGGGATTTTCGTCTGCAGTTGATATAAACAGCGACAACCACACCCAACACGATGAGAGCAATGACAAGAACAACACCAACAGCTATGAGAATCGTTGGCTTTATGTCTGAATCTGTAAAACGAGATAGATATAAATAGAAATGTACATTTGATACTCAAGTCTCAAATCAATCAGATTCATCAGTGGGCCACAAATTTATATGAATGTTTGTATGTCTCAATAATTTATATAAATATATATATTACTGTAATTATTTTACATTGGCCGAATGCCATTACATATTACGTAATATTATAATGTAAAAAATAAGAATTTTAACATAATTTAACGCATCATTACGACAATATGTAGCACATTATTATGCCAAATTAGTTTATGTGGGTCCTAGGCTAATGACATCTTTGGTGTATTACACATCACACACTACTTTAACTTTTTTGTGTGTCATTTTGTGTGTTTTTCCTCTCGTGTAGAGGAAGAGTGGGAGTTGCGAAGTATTGAGTGTAAGTATGTTAAACTATTTTTTCTAAAGTCGGGTATAATTTGACCATGGTTAGCTGTAACGTAACTTGTAGAGGTTTGGGCCATTCTTGGGTTAGGAGCGGATGTGAACCAAAATATATATCGACCGCCAAACTAATTCAACAAAGTCATCCGCCAACAGAAAAATTTTTTTACCAGATGAGTAGTCTCCAGCATTGACGTTGCCTTTCTTGTATTTTGCTTTATCAAACTCCGCGATCTCATTGTTATAATCTGTAAACAGATCGTCTTCATTGACTGGGAAAATCGGTCCAAACGAAATTTTCGTAGTGTCTTGCTCGGAGGAGATTGATCTTGCAAACCTGCATGAAAAGGAAGTCATGTTTAGTAATGTTTAATTTTGATAATACTTGCTTACTCTGTACATTTCTGCATCACAAAATTTATTCCTTGATTAACCCCTGTGACAATGTTGTTTTTACAAGCAAGCATCGAAGTCACTATTTTATTATAAGAACCGTTATCACGTTCCCTTCACACTCCACGTCTCACCATATCACGAGACTTGCTTATTCACTCTAGCCTAGTGGTTCCCACACTGTATGTGAGCCATAGAGGGCCAGTAGGGGGCCATGAAGACATTTTCAGTGGGCCACAGAGCTATTTCGAACAGACTATGTGCCGTGCGGCTTCCCGAATATAATCTACAGTGTTTTTTTAAGTTAAGAAAATCGCGTATGGTTATGCCCATTCAGTCGTTGTACAATTTCGACAAACTTTGCGTGAAAACTGGAAGGTCGTTGAAGCAATGACATTTATTTGGCAACAACTGGGCCACATGTCTTTAGTTCGTTCAAAAATGGGCCACGTACTCAAGAAGTTCTGGAACCACTGCTAGTTGCTAGTCTGCTTATATTACCTTGTAAGTCTAAGACAGTATTATTTCCCACCGTTAAATATCATGTTTGAGAAGTGATACTAGTGCATTACATATCTACCATCATCATACGTCAGTATATCATCATACGTCAGTATATCGTCACCCATTATCGTTGTATTTTCCACTACTATTTGTAACAACCACCAGCATCATTAGTTGTCTATAAGCTTCTTCTCCCAATATATAAACATACCTTTTAGTTCTGGTATCCAAGCACTGACAGTAATCAGGATATGCTGTTACATTGCAAACATTCACAAGGCAATGGAGATAAACTTCATTCATCGATTCCCTCCATTTAAACATTCGAAAACAGAATCTGGCAGAGTCACCTTCACCATTGCTGTACATGACTGTGGTCGGGTCGTCTCCGCACCTTTAATAATGAAATAAATTCCTTTTTATAATTTAATTGTGGAAGTTTTCTGTAAATGCACCCTGGGCGACAATTCGAAAACTTGAGTGTGAAGAATTTAAACTTTATTTTTTTTAAACGCCCATGAGTTTATAGACGGGAAATGTATTTTTCAGCTGTAATGACATTTTGCAATTACTTTGAGCAAATATTTTAATAAGGTTTTTGTCAGTCAGTCGGCCTTAGGATATTTCGGGCAGATTATACTGTACTGTAGTGCAAGGCTTCTCAACCTTTTTTTCGCTGTAGACCCTAAAGCGCTAATTCAGCCAGGATTTTTTTGGGTATGGTCATATTATATACCTCGCTGCTTAACATAACTGCTAAATCTTAGTGTACTTAGTATTTGATAAAAAGCGTACAAAGATATTTCAGTTTACCCAACAACTTGCATGAAATGCACCATTTTAATATAATTCAATTTGTTTGGCCCCCTGTAATCGCGCTGTGGACCCCATGGGAACTCCTCGTTTTATACGAATGAACATTAAGCGTTTAAACGGGAATCGCACTCGAATATACGCCTATGAGCCCTTATTCTACAGGTAAGGGTTATTTTCACGGAACACCGATATGTTTTTATGTAGAAGCAGTCGAGAGTCTGCGGTAATTTCCCCGCATTTAAACAGAATTTATCTGTAATTACTCTGTTTAAACGGAAACACTTCTAAATTTAATTCTTTTCTCGCAATAAACAACGTACTTATCCGTTAGAAGGTAGTGGGTGTCGCCTGAACCGTCTCGTTTCGTCGACGCCCAGCAGTTTCTATTGGTCAATACCAAGTCGTTAGGCATCACGTTTTTCAGCACCGTTGCTAAGAAACGAAAAAAGCAGAAATAGTAAAATGATTTATGACGTAATCGACATTTAATAGTAAACCATAAACACTTTAGAAGAAATGATTTGTTTGCAAACGACTTATGACCCTGTCACGTTTTGCCCGATTGGTCATGAGTTGATTTGGAGGTTAGTCGACATCCCAGGCCGCACAGAGCTCTCCAAACTTTTCCAGTTGGTGAAACTCTTTTGAAACATACATAATTTCGCGACACAGCAATTCAGTTTTAATCGCAAACCAGAGGTTAATTCAATCCCTTATGAGAGATAATATCGTCGCTTCCACTACATACCTACGTACTGCAGGCGACACACTACTGTGTCGCGACACACAGTTAGGAAAGCACTGCAAATAAAATAAATCAGCTTTGCTATTCCTATAACATCAAAAATAGTGCACTGGATTCCTGTTACGGGCCGTACTCTATTCAGCTTCCGCAGCTTCCCACAGGCCGCACAAATTTGGCCCGCTGGCCGCAGATTGTACATATCTGATGTATAAGCAAAAATAAAGCAACATAACTAACCAACGCATACTTCATCCTTCACTTTAACCACAGGTCTAGCACCATATTTTTCCTCTTCTGAGAATCCTGAATTTTTGAACAGGTTCATTTCGACTTTGAAAGTTCCATAACTGGTCTCAAAGTCGACAGATCTGCAAAATAATACCAAAAAGGTTACATGGGATAGCTATGTTCATTGTAATATTTAAATCACTTATTTATACGGAAGCAATCTATTATTGCTTCACAATTAATAGTTTTTAGAGGTTTCGGTCATAAATTTTTTTTTTTATAATAAACTACTTTATTCAGATGAAGTCTAATCAGTTATACAGATGTGGAGTCAGACAGCGCAGGCGCATAAAAATGCATATATGCAATCTACTTCAACAGTACATAGCATCAGTATCATCATGTGCTGTAAGGCTACCATATTTCCATAACTAAAAACCGGGCCCCTTAAAAAACTGAATTTCTAGTTTGGTTCATATTTAGAAGTATGTAGCTCTTAATTAGATGTATTTTGGGAAGCCCAAAACTAATATGCAGAATTAAAATATCACCTAGAATAAACGAAATAAAAATATCGCATTGAATTATAATTTACTCTTCGACGTATCATACTTTTCTGTGCATAGCACACGGCCTGAAAACAGTACAATCCTGTTAAAAATAAGGTACATGGTAGCCCTGCCCATACCCAAGTATGCATGTAGACAGCATTCAGTTACAGGCGCACTTGCATAGTACTTAGATTAAAAGGAAATGACTAGCAAAACAATTGTGTCATGGAGGTAATTCTTTGCACTGTGCCCGAAATATTCTAAGACTGGCACTGGTTGCTTGTGTTGTCATAAATAATAATACTTACGTCACAGCAGGAATAATTTCTTCTGATGATACTGTATATTTATCCTGGTATGTACATTTGAAATCAAGCAAAACGAGAGGACGTTCAATTTCTTCAACATAACGATTCCAAACAATTTGTTGTTGAAAGGTGTAGTCGTCTCCATTATGCTGTAAGGTTACACGACATTAATTAAATCGAACAAATATACATATGGACCCCTTCGACCAGTTAGGGCCCGCAGCCCCGTATAGTTCTCCGGCTACCTGTTAGTTATGTGCATTCAATTCTATTTGGCAAAGTGCACGGATGTCGTATCATGGTAATATAAACCACATCTCATAATTAGTGTTTTAACTCTGTGTATGAACAGTAAATTAGCGATTTTTTTTTTAAAACGGGAAATCACGTTTCGCCCCGAACCCAGGGGTGTCCAAAGTCCGGCCCGCTGGCCAACTGCGGCCCGGGAACCATTTTTTATTGGCCGACGGTAAATTCTACAAATATACTGGAATGTGGCCCGTTAGCACTGTTAAACGGAATAAATAAATAAAAATCTCTCAAGATATAAATGTTTTGGGCTAAAAAGCGAGCTGCAGCCATTGTCTGCAGTTCCTGTCATGTCATGTCCTTCCCGTTATTACAGTACACAAGGTACAGCACAGTGAGTCTGTATAGCATACAGAATAACATTATCATTTGAAAAATAAAGATAATTGGGACAATGGATTTTTATTTAATCAGTTAATGTTCTATAGCAGTGTATATTTGCATCCAACTTTCGTGGTTAAAAAACATCAGAATGAACTATTGGCCCGCGGGCATCTTCAATTTATCAAATTTGGCCCTCATTGCAAAAAGTTTGGACACCCCTGCCCCCTACCCCCTGCCCTAACCCCACGCTACACCAATACATTCATCACACTTTTCAATAGTGACGTATTGTCAACCATTACCGTGATCATCATCCCGCATTCGCCGAACGGTGCATCCACTTTGAGAAGATATCCGTCTCTTAGTAACCTGGCTGTACATCCGGGAGCTTTGAGGAAATGTACGAACTCTGGTGAACCGGGAAGTCCTTGTTCTGTCACAATTCGTTTGTCGATGAAGATTTCGATCGATTTGTTGCCGCATATCACTTCCGGTTGCGCTGTAATGATGTCATCAAAATACCATGACGTAACGTAAACACAAACCAATGTCAAACACACATACATAGTACAGGTACCTATTCTAGATCGTTGGAATGAATCAAAGTACATTCATTTCATGTCATTTCCTATACACATAACTGATATAATATGTCGCATAGCGCTGTATATATCCCTTCTCACATTGACTATGTAGCAATAAGCACTGGTTATTTCAGTAGTAGGAAATATCTAACTGCAGTTGGATTTAGCAATAAATTGACTTCAATAATAAACTATTAAATTCAAGATGAAGACTAATCAGTTAAATAGATGTGGAGGCAGACTGCGCATAAATAAGAAAGGGCAAGGAATACTAATAACACCGACTATGTAGCAATAAGCGCAGGATATCTTAGTAATAGAAAATGTTTTACTGCAGCTGGGTTTACGTCATGAATTGGCTTCCATAATAAACTACTGAAGCCAAGATAAAGTCTAATCAGTTATACAGAGGTGGAGGCAAACTGCGCAGGCGCAATGAAGATGAAAGAAAGGTCAAGGAATAGAAATCACTTATCATCTATTACTACTGAAATTGTAGCGGGTGGATATATCTTCCCATTGTAAAGCGTTAATATCTAGGAAATGAACTTTGGGTTTTATATACATTCTGTGGTTACTCGTATGTTATGTGGTTACATATTTACCATCCTATTCTACTCCCTATAAAATAACCAGTGCTTATTGGTCCATAGTCAGTGTGAGAAAGGATCTAAACAGCGCTACGCGACATATTATATTCGTTGTTATATGTGTAAACTGTAAAGGAAACGACATGATATGTACTTTGATTCATTACCATGATCTAGAATTGAACCATATAATCTTTTCTATTTACTTACGCAAATCACATTTTATTCCTGACCAATACTGATCACAAACACATTTGAATTGTCCTTCGTTCAGTTCATCTGTAACGCATTTTCCGTAGACGCAAGACAAAGAATCGCAGTCCAGACCTTAAAATAAATATATTTATCAAGGATAAAAATTTGTGTACCTCATCACCACCCCAGCTAAACGGGGTTGGATATGCTCCACCCTCTCCACTTTAAGAGTATGTTAACTATTTATAAAGCAGTGGTCATATCGTGGTCCACAGATACTTTTCAATGGTCACGGATAAAATAATTCAAGACACACATTTTGATATATGCTGACAGTAGGAATAGCAGTCAAGTTCATCATAATAAGCTCATAATAATCACAAGGTGGCGATATATACATGGTCGCTGTGGAAGACCCCGCACTCGCAAGCTCCGGTGGTGAAAGGATACATGAACTACATTTTAGTGAGGCACATCGTGGTCCAGGTGGCCCACAGAAACTAAATAATGATTCATGGCACTTCAATGACACATTTTTCGGGTAAAACTTGCAGTTATGGTCCTGTGGTTCATTCATCACAGAGTTTCCACAAGAAAATGTCAGATTATAATATTTTGTGGAATTCAAATTATGGTTACCAATGGTCCACTGAGATTTCAAGAATAAATTATGGCTGCGCATTACTGTTTTAAAGCATATACCCAATATAGCAGTTAAGTATTAAGTATTAGAATACATTGGTACACATTCTGTTTTTCTGAAATTGCGATAACGGTCACCAATGGTTCACAGAAATTTTTAGAGAATATTGTAATGCATAGTCACAGAAAAGTCGCGCATCACTGTTAGCATAAATACAATAAAGGACTCACCAACTGAAAGATGTATGAAGATAAGCAATGTAGCAAAAACGCGAAACATATTCAAACTTGGACGAAACTTAAATTACTTACAACGATAACAGTATCGTTAAACCTGTTTGAATACAAGAATTGAAACGAGAAATGAGAAAATGAGGGAATGAGGAAATGAGAAACCGAGAAGCTCAGTAGATTAAGTTATAGTTCTACTTGCATAAGATTTCGCCCGCGCGAGCATTGAATGTCTTATGATATTTCTGGCCCTGTGTAGTATACGGTATGGGCCCCATGACCAGATTCACCCACTCGTTGGCCCCAGGCCAAACTTTTCAGTGGGCATGTATTCAATTAGTTGTCTCAATTTCTTAGCCCCGTAAACTTTAGGTCTTAAGATATTTCATCACTGTACGACAGAGTATACAGTACTGTACTGTACAATAAGTAAAATTCCCCTATACCTGACATACCAACAGCTTACTTATTGGTTATATACAGGGCTACCATCGATCTGGAACCAAAAATAAGGACAACTGGGAAAAAAATAAGATTTCCCTACCCAAATACACTGCGGTACACCTAGCATCGTCTCACGGTACACCAGTGTGCACGCGGAGTACTGATTAGGCTAAAATAACTTGTTAGTCGAGATGAAAAAGGTTTGCATTTAAATTTGTTGCATTGCTGAAAATAAGCCTAAATAAGAAGGACAAATCTTAGGAATAAGGACGGTATGGCAGCCATGTATATATAGCACAATTGTGTAGAGATTACAAATACACTCCCTCACTCCGCAATCGTTGTCCAGTAATCAGAGGGCGTAGTACTTAGGTAAAACGATGCTCGTAAGTATAAATCAATTGCACGGTTTGATGTCTATGTACAGTACTTCACTTATATTATAGGTTAATCATCATCCGTTACAAATCTTGTATTTAAAATTATCTTACAAGCAAGCAATGAAAGTCACAATCTTATCTTAGGGACGAGTTATAAATTTTTCTGTACACTACTCGTCTCACTATGTCACGAGACTTCAGAAGTCTTAACCTCTCTTGGCTACGAAAATCATACGTAAGATGTTCAGTACCTCTGTAGGTTGAAGTGTAGTCACTCAGAATTGAACAGAATAAAAAAACAAAATCACCTTCAGTATCTTCGTCGAAAAATTAACAATTAAATGACAAATTATACCTTGCCCTTTCTTATTAGCGCTAATTTATGACAACGGTCAGTTCGTGATGCAAAAATAGAAGT
>QXVX01000290.1:0-19490 GCA_013436065.1 Halocynthia aurantium | reverse complement strand
CCCCCCCTAGGCACGCGCCTGGGTAAAAGAGGAAATTGTAATTAAGTTGGAATACAATAGCCAGTAACTTGAACATGACTGGTAGTCAATAGCTTTGGAATGGATTTGTCTATATGGAGGCTTATCCTATACTGAAAACCGTTGGAAGTTCCTTACATGAATAGTATTGAGTAACTCAAGTGGCCTGAATCAACTCCACATGAAGGCAACTTTAATACAACTCGACTCAATTTAAGTGCGAATGCCTGCGGACTTCAAGTTTTATTCGATCCGGGACTTTCGCCAGAAATATGTATGGGTTACCTGTCAAAGATTTCCCATTATGCTTGCAGTAGTTTTCTGATAAATGCATATTTATTTACACTATGTAATCAAATTATTCTATTTTGAGGCTGGGGCCACCTTGCAATGTACAAGGTGCTGAAAAGTCGGGTGTGTCTGTTTACATTCAGGGGATGTGAGACATTAATTTCAATGAACGTTTCAAACATAATAGATAAGAAAATCATGTCTGTCAACACAATACCTTGTCTGGAGTCTCCTTGGTATTTTAGTGTTGCACTTATCGACAGCCGTCGTGTGTATTTTCTGGATAGGTAAGTGCCATTTTGACGTTATAACATATAAATATCATAACAAGCTATTATTCAAGCTGTACTACTATTGCACACCTGCTCATAGTGCGAGAAACGTTTTTCGATTTGTAACGGCTTTGGCTGAACTGCATTGGCGGATGGCTTCGAAAAGCTAGGCGGATAAAGACGAATCTGCTCAGCGTTTGCAGTAACGTTTCCTCTGAGTACACTGGGAAGTGGCGCCATTTCATTCACTGGAACCTGCTCTAGTTTAGGTCATTTATTTCTTTTAGACTCTAGCTAGACTAAGCTCTGGATTCTACAATATATTGTAGTTGTCGGTAAATAAAGGAGTTGAATTGTTTCTATTCAAAATTAGATCCCGTCAATTCAGTGCACTTTCTCTTTTTCTATTCGAACGGTTTTCTGAAGACAAACAAAAATTCCAAATTCCAGTTGCGCGAATACACAAAGACAAAATCAAAGATGAATTGTCGATGGTTAACGAGGCATTATTCCGTTTAACTGAGGGCTGTTTACCTGAATGACTGCTTGTTTTGTTTAAAAATATCGTACCGAAAATGTTTTGTCTGAGACTCAGACTTCTATATTATAGTTCGTGCTAATGTCAACAAATAGTCTATTTCAAATTCATTGCTTATATCAACTGTATGTCTGCACGAAAACTGTTTGCTTTCTTCTTTAAAGAATTAACGCATATGCCTAGCAGGTAGTTTAATCTTTTTAACACATGGCCCAAACCTAAATAACCATGAAGAAATGAATATTAATATCCTCAATCCAATCCTCACTTTCTCCCACTATTCGTTACTATTGCCATCCCTATCATTTATTTTCGTCACTTTTTCTCATTTAGAAACTTGTCACGTTGTATCGTACCTTTTTTGACGTTTGGCGTTACGTGGGGTAGGCTTCGTTTGTATAAAGCATTTAATTTCTGTCAGTTTTGTTCTATTTAGCATATGTACCTTTCAAAATCAAGCTCGATTCTGGTCATGTCTTCTCTACCTTCGGTAAGTTACTGTGAGATATGGTTCGGCTGTAGTTTCATTTCAAAAAGAGATACCAGAAGTGCATCGAAACGGGTAACGACGTACTGACTGCTTTTCCAATAGCTGACAATGTTTTTGTTAGAAGCCGCACCACCTCTCAGCGTCAATAGTCTGAGATTATTTATACACAACACAACGAGGGAAAATACACGGTCTGCCAGCGGGGAGGTCTGATGTAAGACATCACGACGGCCTTGTGAAATCCTTTTAGTTGGCGGTACCTGCTGTTTCTCGAATAATCATGTACATAGTGAAATCATGTACATGGGATTTGCTCTGTTTACCAACATTATGTGAATAAATACCGCAGAGAGATAACAGTTTGAATAGTCATTTAGTTCGACAAATAAGATTCTGTCGGGTGTTAAGAGCGATGGCATTCTTGTAAATACAATGACCAACTCTTTTGCAAGTTTGTTAAACGAAGGATTAGAAACCAAAGTGTTTTAATTGAAACCTAACCAATCCTGATTGACAGACTTTTTTCGAGAGAAAATACATCAGTAAAAACTTCCAAATAATTCAACCCTGCAAGGAATATGTATTCGATTACCTCTCTTGTACCAGTACTACTTTGGAATACTGTATACTAAGTAAATATTCTGTTTATAGTGTGTATTTATTTTATGATATCGTGTTCGAACGAATATTGTATTGATATTTACTGTAAATCTTCGTGACAAGATATTCGCACACTAACATCTCTACGAAATTTGAAATATGATATGAAAGCTTTAGCTTTGTTCGCTGAACATTTTCAGGACGTTTGCCTTGTTGAGCTAAGAACTGCAAAAAAAATCGAATTTCCCAAGCACACGACATACACGCCAGGGACAATATGTCTACCAAAATCTACCCATCCAGACAAAATTACAAATACAATACAGAAATACAGATATACCAGAATTTCCGTTTATATATACACACGGAGATCAGGGAATTCAAATATGTATTTATTGTTACATTTACATAAATGTAAATATCCATCCCTGAAGAAACGAAGTGTGTATGTTATATCAGGGCTTCCCAAACTAGGGGTTGCGTGACGAGTTTTAGGGGTCGCAAAGAGTACATCAATTTCGAGTTACGAAATAGATTTTTTTGTGGTTAACCTGAATCAATCGGCCCAATTATTTCAGGGAATATTAGTTTATGTATTACGTCTCAGATGTGCTAATTTTGCATGATTGCACCGATAGAAGTTCATTTATAAGCGTACTTTGTACTTTGCCGTATAGCGGTTGGAAGTTTTTACTTCATTTAACGGTTATGAATGATCCAGTGACATCTAGCGGTGACAACAGGGACATCTAGCGGTTGGAAATTTTTACTTCCCCTACCGCTTATGAATAAACTTAGGTGAAGTAAATATTTCCAATATTTCCATTTATAGTTATCAAATCTTTCACGAATCGCGTATCTAATCACACAATTCGTCCACCCCCCACTAGATGGTCCCGAGCACCACACAATAACGCACTTGAGCGTGACATCCTGTTATGTTTATGTTATCTACTGTATTATGGATGAAGATCGAGACTCTCAGGAAAATGAGATTCTTGCTCTGACAAGCATATTTGATGATGACAGCAAGATTGTGGTAATCAACCCGGCTACGAGACAGGCAGAATTCTGTAATTCAGGGAGTTTAAATGTTTCTCCTGTCGTTGGCAATGCAGGGATCAAAATTAATCTTGTTTGCAAGATAGTGGAAGATGCCAATGCCATAGGTAATAACTGCAGGTCTCAGCCATCGTGTCAATTCCTACCATAGTTAAATATGATAAGTTAACTTTACATAATATTTGAAGATATTCCACTGTTAGGACGATGAGACATTTAAGTTAACCTTTTGTTTTTTTAACAATTAAATCTATATCACCGCTGTAAGCTACTAGAAACAATATTTATCTGTTATATTGATATTTGTATGAAATGTAGTATTTTAATTTCCTTATTTTTAAGGCTCCTCTGTTGTCGAAAAGTTGGAACCGTCGGATAATGTCCACTCTGTCAAATATCTTCCCCCAATATCTTTGAACTTCCTACTTCCAATAAGTTATCCCTCCAAGGATCCTCCTCGTATCAATCTGAGCTGCAATTGGTTGAACAGGAAAGAGGTAATGCTGTGGCCCATGTCTGTTGTTCTCTTTGAAAACTGTCTGTCATAATTATTCGGGTGTGATTGAGTGACAATTATGGTGATGAAGTTATTATTCAGCGACAAAATAGAATCACAACATTCGACGCTACAAAAAATGGTGTCATTTTTAATCGTATTACCAAAGCATTTGTACACTTTGAAATATGTGGATGTTAACCCTCAAAATTCATTATATCGCCAACATATTGTGGCATAAAAGGCAGAATGTACACTCATTGATTACTGGTGTTAAATTGGTTAATGGAAATGAATAAAGGAAGGCAAATTTTGACTTAAAGACAATTTTTATCTCATCCCGGAGCCTGAGGTCCAGCTGGTCAACACTGGCCTTGATTTGTACTGCGGTCCGCTAGTTGAGGAGCATGCGTTTCAAGATTCGGATTATCTTGTAAAAATGAGAAAAGTGTGCTAAAAATTGATGTTTCTTCCAATATAATGTTTGAACACTGCTCAATAAAAGAATAACAATCTATGTTATACAATGGCTGGAGGGGGAACTATTGTTTTTTCAACTGGTGTTCCGATCGACCAAGCTACTTATTTTTATTGAATATATGATTTTTTGAATGAATATTTTATATGAATATTTTTTTATGAATATTTGATTCTTTTAGCTTTCGAAACTGGTAACTAGATTGGATGACATCTGGGAGGAACAGCAAGGGCAAGAAATCTTATTTACTTGGTATCAGTGTCTCAGTGAGGAATCTCTCAATCTTCTGGGGATCACCGATACATTGGAGATAAAAGAGGATGAATACGCTAAAGCAAAAGAACACACAACATTTGATCCACGTGTTCTCCAAACATCGGAAAGTTTTTTCGAAATTCTTCCTACGTTGATTGATTACAACGAGAACAGATTGCGCAACATATTTAATACTACAAGTTTCCGATGTGATGTCTGTTTTGCAGAAAAGTCCGGCTGTGACTGTTTACAATTCAAAGGTATCGTTCTTGATTTGGTATTAATTATATTGTATTTCACAAAGTGGATACCACTATAACGTATATCAATAACATGAGTTTTTAAAATTTCTGTATTCCAATGCAGCCAGTTTTGAACAGTGCTATAAGCCATGCCTAGACAAAAAAATAAGCACGTTCGGGAAAACATCTCATTACATTTTATTTAATCGAAAAAGATCGAATCACTTGTAATATTTTTCATCAGAAATGATCTGCTCCAGCAGTCCTTTGTCCTTGGAAATCAGCTTGTGTATCTCCTGAATTTCGGGAAAGGGGCTACCCATATTCGTAACCAACATATGTGATTAGATACTTTCTACGTCTAATGAGACGACCTGAGCACGCAAATCAGAAATAATCACGTTTTTAGCTGATTAAGGAACTATATTGTTGATGAATTAATTAATTTATTGAACTGCTAAAGGGATGATAACATTTTGTTTCCAATTCCATGTACAGTATGTATAAATAGAATAGTCAACACAAACTATAAATGGATATTTGGTTCGTAATAGTTTGTACAACAGTTGATGAATTTGTATTATATGTGGTAGCACCAAATTCCGGTTCTGGTTCTGTCCAGGGCACAATCAAAGCATGCTATGGCCCCGACAGTTGAAAGTGTGTATTCTAAAAGTTTTCAATTGTCATAAAAATCTGACCATATACCGGCCATACAGTTGACCATCTGGAGCTATTTTTCGAGTCTGTATGCTTAAAATAATACTGTTTAACTGATTTAGATTGCCAGCATGTTTACTGCAAGAATTGCATGAAATCATATTTTCATATTCAAATAAAGGATGGGAATGTGAAAGCCTTAGAATGTCCAGAGCCCAAATGCTCTTCACTGGTATATCCAGCACAGGTAACATCATCAGCATTATTACTTTGTTTAATGAACTATCTTGATCTAGTATTTCCTGATGTCCATTTCTGTACTACTGTATTACTAATTGTCTGTTCAATGGCAATTGCGAATTCATCATTGCTCACATCTAGAAAATAATCTGAAATGAAAAGTTCACTTTCTTTCCCTTTCTACAAGATCAAGGAATTAGTGAGCGAAGATGAATTTTCACGCTATGAAAGAATACTCTATCAGACTGCATTGGACACAATGAATGATGTCATGTTCTGTCCGCTCAAACATTGCCAGGCACCTGTGGTGATTGAACCAGATGAGATCATTGGTATTTGCTCTGTATGCAAGTATTCGTTCTGCATCCACTGTAAACTGGCAAATCATGGAGTGGAACCTTGTCGTTTAAAAGCAGGTTAAAATGCCAGCAACTATTTAATGAGAAGATTTTGCACTCGTGGTATATCTTTTGTTACAGCGGAAGTCAGAAAAGTATGTCGTGAATATAAAAATGGGGACAAAGTATTACAAAGAAATTTGGAATCCAAATATGGTGCAAAATATCTCGCAGATACAATTCACAATTTAGAAAGCGAGGAATGGTTGAAAGAAAATTCGAAAAACTGTCCCGGATGCACTGCTCCTATTGAGGTGAGATAAATTATTTTAGCGTGATATGCAATTAGGATTTTCCTAGATTAGACAGGTAATAATAACTATCAATCAATACAGTGGTGCCTCGTACTGGCACTAAATCCGTTCCAATGAAGTACAGTAATCTGTTCCTAGCCCTCAATTTTGATAAATTTTAACAGAAAATTCAAGGTAAAAATAACAGTCAAAGCTAGTTACTCTGACGTCTGTTAGCTTGAACTAATTTGATAGTCCTAGATTAGGGTTATTTTGAACCAAAACAACAAAAATAAAGTGGAAAAAAGGGGAACAAAAAAACAAACTAGAGTAACGATATGCGAGAGATGCCTTCACTGCAATGCGCGAATTGGGTGCACACGAAGCACTACTGTACTAACTTATTGCAAGCTCCAAATATGAGGTAGTCGATCAACTTAAAAAATAGGTAGTCGATCAACTTAAAAAATTGCCAATTGCGAAGTAGTTTCACTTTTATTTCTTTTTTATTGTAGAAATTTGATGGCTGCAACAAGATAACTTGTTACAAATGTAAATTATATTTCTGTTGGCTGTGCATGCAACGTCTCCGGCGAGAAAATCCATATCAACACTACAATACACTTGGCAGCGAATGTTTCAACAGATTGTTTGAAGGAGTGGAAATTGATGGAATGGAAAATGACATGTTTTGGTAAAGGCCAATCTCACAAACGTTCAGCTGCCGGACATAACAAGTGTTACTGCGTACGATGTCTGATCCAATTTAATGCACTTCTTTACCATGGAGTGCTTTCTTCACTCTATCTTGCACCTCGGTAGGGAATTGAAGAAAATTGCTTTCTGTGCAATCGATACAAAATCTGTTGATAAAAAAAAATTTATTCGCTTTGTTCGGAGATTCTACCATATAGTGCCTGGAAAACTTGCTCGAGGCCTCTGGATTTTGGCAAACTTCAGAACCGGTAAATAGGCAGAGAAATGGCTAGGATCGGTAAGATCATGTATGTGACTTCAAGATTATAATTATTGCTTAGATTGGAATAATAATTATTACAAAACCACCACCGATTTCATAGCTGATCTAGTTCTCGATGAGTTGGAAATTCTTTATTAAATACTGTGCTTGCATTATGGGGCTTGGGCTTCATCTACAGATGTTAATAAACTTTATATGAATGATTGAGACTGATCTGTAGGAGTTTTTTCAGCAGCCCAAAGAATACTGAATTCTGAATATTTTAATTCGCGTTTCAAGAAGGCTGAATCTGTCCAGAATCACTCGCTACTGACCGATGAGTTGTAGGGGTCATAACTCAATAAAAAAAAATACATTTCTGTGATATAATGTTTTACAGGAACCGTGTTTTGGCAGGAATATTGAAAAATAATTCCAAAAAGGCGAAGAAATAGTTAAAAAGCATACCTCTGAGTATAGTACATGCTGCATTTCTCATCAACACACACCACTCTATTGCAGACAGAACAATGACCTCCAAGTTGAAGTATTCCTCTATCTGCAGAGAATGGATCTTCCATCACATACACATTTTCAGTAAATCTTTTGTAAAGAAAGGAGGGTATAGTCAAGAAATTAGAGGAAACCAAATATCAATGAGTGTCACTGATTAAGGTTTCCTACGTTAGTTTTCTCACTCTTCTGGGTCGGGCTCCGTAGTAACAATATGGTGCTGTGAGTTTACACAGGGAGCACTGAAATACTGGAAGTTCCTTGTTTTCTTCTTTATTTCCCAGGCTCATGATCACAATAGAAGGTTAATTTACCATCATATGATCATTATTGGTAGAATAGTGATGGTATGATCATCTACAAAAATCGAATATGGGAATATTGTAAAATATTTACACACACTACATACTTGTGTAATAGAAACAATGTCAAAGTTACACAATGGAACCCCGTTAGGACTTGATTGTTGAGGTATGTAAAATGACATTGCCTTAAATTAGGGTTCAAGAAAGTCGCGATTATCTCAACCTACCCTCAACACTTCTATATATGCCCCATTTGTTTTAATTAAACGTCCATGATATGTCGAGAATTACGCTAATTTACCCAACTATTCTGCCAGAATGACAGTGGTGTATAAACANATGTGATGTTACTTCGAAATCGAAAAACCACTCCGAACCAATAAAAATGACCTAGTACAGTCAGTCAATATCAGTCATGGCTGCTGTCAGGAATTTTTGTTGTACATTAGGAAAGAGTGTGTACTCTTGCAGATGGAGAACTGGAGAGGACCATCTCATTGCATCAAATGAGACGAAACTGAAAGAGAAAGTTTGGTGGTCATTGTTGATTCTGATATTTTTACTTGGCATTATTTTATTGTACTGCTGGAGCGTGTTTGAAAACGATTATAACGATTTTGAATGGTTCATATATGATGAAACTGGAAAGTGGTTCAGCTGGGGCCTTCTGATCCTTATCTTCATTGCGATAGCAGCCTTTTATCTCACGGTGTTGGCGACATCAGGCATCATTCTTATCGCAAAGAACAACTCTAGAAACCTTCATTTATGTAACAAAATCTTAATATGTTTTCTAAGTGCTGTTTTCATTGCTGGATACATTCTTATACAACAGCTTTGGAATGAGGAATATTACACTGCCATACTTGCCTTGCAGATCATGGCACCTTTTTTTCACATTGTAGTTCTAACAGCGGTTACTTTGTCCTCGTGGTTGATTTATGAAGAGGTCATGCAAATTGAAAAGAAGACTTTATGGGTTGTTGTCAATCTCATTATAATAATCTTTTTATTATTTCTGTATTTGATACCTATCGCATTTCGCTCCCCCTGCATTGGATATCAAATTTCATTACAGGAAAAACCTCTCCTCATAGGCCACAGAGGATCGTCAAGGTTTGCCCCAGAAAACACTATGATGTCATTTGAAAAAGCTACATCCACTTGTGATATTTTCGCAGTAGAAACAGACATCTCGATATCTTTTGATGGGATACCGTTCCTTATGCATGATGCTACGCTGACCCGTACCACTGACGTTGTCACGGTTTTCCCTGAGAAGGTGAATCAGAGAGCTGAATGGTTCAGCTGGAATGAGCTGCAGAAGCTAAACGCAGGCAGCTGGTATCTTACACAAGATCCCTATCACACGGTTCGGTTCATGTCCGATGCGGAAAAGCAGGAAGCTAAGTCCCAGAAGATACCCAGTTTAGACCAGTTAGTTCGGTTAGTTCATGAAGAGAATGTCAGTTTGATTTTTGATCTTCGTACACCACCGTATGGCCATCCTTTTCATGATGAATATGTAAATCTTACTCTGGAAGTTCTGATCAATTCCGGTTTGGAACAACACTCCGTTCTTTGGCTTCCCGACTTTGAGCGATCCTATGTGGAGAAACGGGCTCCCGGGTTTCGTCAGGTGTCTCATCCTAAACCGATTCCTCATCTTCATGAGCTCAACATTGAAATTGCGAATCTCCAATATAATCTTCAAACTGACGACGATATAAAGGCACACTTGAGCAGCAATATCTCAGTGATAGAATATGTGGTTTCTTCACCTTGGCTTTTTTCGCTGACTTGGTGCCAAGGAGCAACTTTCGTTACTACAGAAGAATGTCAAAAAATAAGCAAAATTAATTCACCTGCTTGGACACTTACCCCTGAAGAATATCTTGCTATATGGATATCATGCGATATCCTTTCGCTTGCTATTTGTGGCATCATATTTTTTGTACAGTCAAGAAAATATACATGTAATTTTGTTCCATGGAATAATAGGTTCGATAGATTTTCAGTCGATAACGAAAATGTTACAAATATAACTAGTTTCATTGAATTGGAGCTCTAACAAATTCGCTGTTGAAAAGGAAAGTGTTGCTCCAATGTTCCCTCTTGAGCTGTGCATGCAAATTTTTCCTACGCATGCATGCAAAAAAATGAATGCCTTTTACAAAGAGGTTACAAGATAATCACAACAAGTAGTCTTAGTTTTAACTTTAACGAATCAATGCTTTTTGCTTAGTTACATTTATTCTGCTCTCCATGTGTGGACTATACACTAACGTCTGTATTTCTTGTTGGTAATCTACACTGCATTTTTCAGTGCAACAGTATCTCAATAGTGCATTTTTTAGGTGAATATTTTTCTGCATTTTTTATCGAAACAATATTTCAACTACCTCGATTTTTACGCTGAATAAATATATCGTTGTTTGCCTCAACAGAAATTGATCAGTTTATCCTTTTTGATGTTCTCCTTCTCCAGTATTATTCATTTATCTTGTCTGTACAAAAAGCATTTAATTTACCTGATTAACTTTGTCATATGCTTTTGACTACACCTGCTTATAACTCATCGGGTTGAAATGACTTTTTCCTGCAGAAAGAGATTTATAATAAACATATATGTTTTATACTTGCCTTCATTTTGCTTCACAAAGTGGGCGAACCATATTGATTGCATTATTAAAATTACCATGCCTTTGTTTTCACGGCAGTGTGTCAATTGTTTTTTCATACAAATATGAATTTATTTTATCATTTATTAAGGGTTTATTCAAAATCCTGGAGGGAACGCATTTGATTGGATGAGAGAATGTACTCAATATTAGATTATGTGATATTTACTGATTATTCTATGCGTATCATTTGTTATTTTTTTATTAGAAATATTTTATCCTCAACAATGCTTTCCAAAAAAATTAAATTTTTTGACAAAACGTGTTTGGCAAGAAGAAAACTATCAGATGTTTTGAATAATAAATTAGCAAGAGCTAAAAGAAAGAAGGAACAGGAAACAAGAATGGTTGAGCAGGTAGAGGTAAGAACGAGTTCTAGTCAATTTTCATCTTGAGGAGTTTGCTTTCTCCTCTGTAGCAATACATATTCGTGATAGGAAAATGGTCACATCGGCATGTGCCAGTCACGAGTCAATATGAAACAGCAGAACCTATCTGAGAGTCCTTATGATTCATTTGATAGGTTCAGGTAGATATCCTTTATAAGCAGAGCTGCCATACCATCTTTATTTCTAAGATTTGTCCTTATTTTTAGCAATGCAACAATTGTAAATGCAAATTTTTCATTTTGAATAACAAGCTATTTTAGAAATGCCTAATCAGTACTCCGTGTGCACACTGGTGTGTCGTGAGACGATGATAGGTGTACCGCAGTGTATTTTGGTAGGAAAATCTTATTTTTTCCCAGTCTTTATTGTTCCAGATCGATGGTAGCCCTGTCTATAAGCCTATAAGAGCTATGCCTACCCGGTCACTCACTCTGCTAGTAGAATATAATGTCTGGTTATTCATATGACATATATTGTAATTTAATGTCCACATTTGTGTTGTCCTTTCAAATTCTGTTACCACTACTAAAAATGGAATTCTATTGTAAGAAAATTTGGTAGACTTATGCTGTGAGGCACTATAGTGTCTATGTCTTATCCTTCTCTTTGTTTTTTCAGGATATTCGAGACACTAAGAAAATCACAGCTAACCTGACCAGTGTTGAATATTCTGGAATGTGTTTGAAGGGTGATAAAAAAAGTAAACCGTTTACTTAATATGTTAAATTGCATAATACTTCTGAAAAATATAATTTAATTCTTGTTATAACACCCTCATTTGTTATTGTAGATATCTCATGTCCCCTGCCAGTGTCTTACAGTCCAAAGTTTGTTGAGGCACATTGGTATGATTGGTGGGAAAAGGAAGGCTTCCATGAAACTTCAAAATGCAAGAATACAAATTCAAAGATATTTAGCATGGTTGTACCCCCACCTAATGTAACAGGAAACTTGCATTTGGGTCATGCTCTGACAGTTGCGTTAGAAGATGCCATGTGCAGATGGTGAGTTATAGTGGTTCCGATTTTAGTTCAAAGAAACACCTTCGGAATGTACAATAAAGCATAAATAATGCTGAGGTTGTGTGTGTGAACCTTTCCAAGTTTCCCCCCTCCATTTCTATAGTTTAATTCTTTTATTCTGGTTCAGAATCGCAACTGTCAAAATAGCAACCTCAACAGTGCCTGTGTCAAATAAGAGCAATCCTTACCCTAGCCTAGGAACTATTTTGCCTGGATGCCATATTTTGTGGTATTGTCTTTTCATCATGGCTGGTGAAAAGCTAGAAATACCAGTGGTAGTGCTAAAAAGCAAATTTAAAATTTGTAAACATGTACTTGTACTAATGTTTCAGTACTTCTTTAGGTCTTCCGCATTAATATACAATTGTGTTTGTTGTTTTGTTTGATGCAAACATTCATTTTCAGGCACAGAATGCAAGGGCACAATGTTGTGTGGGTTCCTGGCTGTGATCATGCTGGAATAGCTACTCAAGTAGTTGTTGAAAAATTACTCTCTGCCACAAGGAAGGTTTCTAGACATGATCTTGGAAGAGAAAAGTTTGTGGAGGAAATTTGGAAATGGAAGGATGAGTAAGTTGTTATAGTTATAGCTATTTTAATAGTGTTGTCCTCACTAGACCGGTGCTACTCTTCTAAGCATTCATTCACCGCATTGTTTACGTGTCGAGACGCCACAGTGGTGTACAGTAGAACCTCGCACCACCAGTGACCCTTTGTACAAGAAACTTGAACTGGCTAGGGTGCATAATTACAGTGCCAAAGTTATCAGGGCTCAGGTGCAGTATAGCGGTAGTCAAAATAGCTATCCCAACCCCAAGTATGTTCCATTTTTCATAAAGTTGCTATTCTTGAGTCACTAAATTGCAATTGCCCTGATACCAACTACACCCGATTCCTTTTGGTACCATATATCATTGGCTCACAACTACCTGTATTGACAGTCCACTTCATAATGTTATTTGATTCAGAAAGGAGGAAGAAATCTATCGACAACTACGGCATCTCGGAGCATCTCTAGACTGGACAAGAACTAAATTTACCATGAGTCCACAGTTTTCACATGCTGTTTCAGAAGCTTTCATCAGGTGAAAAAGACTGTTTTTCTTTTTTGGAAGATAATTCAAGATGTGTTGGTGTCAGAATTTTTTCAGTTGAAGGACTTGCTCTATTCTTAACTTCAAGGGTATATTGATGTACATTTTATATTATTACTACAGTATATATAAATTGAATGCATACAGTGTTCCCAAGATGAGATTAAATATTCTTCAACTTATTTTTCCAGTATGCCCAAATTGCACAGCTTAATATTTTTGATTCATAATCACTGACAAGCTCCAATTCTGACAATTTCTCTAAATTAAGTCTTGCATTTTGCTCTCTCCATCCAATTTCATCGTTTCTTCCAGGCTGCAAGAAAAAGACCTTATTTATCGAAAGAAAAGTTTGATTAATTGGTCATGCCAATTGCAATCGACGATTTCGGAAATTGAAATTGATTATAAAACATTACCTGGGCCGTCTAATATCTCTGTTCCTGGTTATGACAAACCTGTCAAGTGTGGTTTGATTCATACATTTTCCTATCCATTTCCAGAAAATGGTGAGTTGTTGATATGTTTAGTAATCATGATAAGTTGCAGAACAGTTCCAAATATTTTCTGAAAAATCGATTTGATTCGAATTTCAATAAACATACTGTTCTACTTTGCTGCCAATAGAAAACAGAGCAGTGCAATTCAATATGAATATTTATTTATTTAATATGATCAAAGTATAACCATATGTAAGCATTATCTATGTGTAGATAAAGAACCAATTCAAGTAAGCACGACTAGAATTGAAACAATGCTTGGTGACACAGCAGTGGCAGTTCATCCAGATGATGTACGGTACGTAGTCTTTTGTTTCTTATTGCTGATTCAATAGAGAAAATAATGGAGTACTAAAATTTCTGGGCTCTGAGTTGCAATATTCTGACTCCTGTGCCTTATCTGTCTGCAAAATAGAAAAAAATTAGAATTTGTGAACGAAAAACTCAAGCCCAAAGGATGCTTGACATATGCGAATGTGAGGGCATGATTTTTTTCCCGTTTGTAGGATGTATGTTATCTCTGACCGAATTACAATTTAAAAATCCTGGAGGAATCCTATAGTACTAAATGTTACTTTTACTGTTACATAGATATAAGTCTGCTATTGGATCCTTTGTGCAACATCCTCTACTTCCCGAACGTTTTCTCCCAGTCATTGCAGATTCTCATGTAGACATGAATTTTGGAACAGGTTTGTGAGATTTATTGAGCTGTCATATCATTCTGTGTCTTGCTCATGTTTCTGTTGATATAACTCACAAAAGTCAAGATATGATGCAAGTTTGGCGAACACTGATTAAATCCTGTCTTTTGACGGCTTTGAGTAAAAAAGTCTTGATTGTCATCTGTAAATTTGGTGAAGACAAAATCAAACCAAAGGTTAGTCGTCCTAAGGCTGTGAGTCTGAATTCTTGGGTTACTGAGTCCTATTAAATATTAATTTTAATATAAATTCAGTGGTTCCTCGTACATTTTTTACTATGTCACGGTTTGAACGTAGAAGCATCGGAGTCCGCATGGGAATTTTTCATGAATTCAGCATTCGAAGTCTATTAAATCAGGGTTTTACCATTTAATTCTAGAATGAAAGTCCTATGACACATGTTAAATCTAAATTTACATCAAATCGGGGCGAGTTATAATGAAGTTAAACTGTATTCCAATTTCAAGTTCTTATGCCAAAAATATATCATATTTTATAACATTTATATTTGTAAAAGCAGTACCCCATAAAACAATTCACAATGGCAGTAAAGTGTCCGCAAAGGTTTTTAACATTTTACATTAACATAGTGAAGCATTCAATGTGAAAGTGGAAGAAAAGAAAGAAGGAAAAAGAATGAGAATTATCTTTGAAATTCTGTTCCTACTATGTAATATTTTCTAATGTTCCAGTCCTGGTGCTAATAATTCAGGTCACATCGAGGAATACTCCTTGGATTCATTTTTAGCTAAAGTTAGTCGTAAGTTCACAACCTGTGAATTTTTTAATTATTTCAAACCACAGCCTGCTTTAAATATCAATACTGCTTTCCAGGTGCAGTTAAAATCACTCCAGCTCATGATTTTCATGACTTTGAAATTGGATCACGTCACAACCTACAATCCATAAATATTTTTGATGATTACGGCAATGTCACTAGCACAGGAAACTCGCGATTTGATAATTTGCCTCGTTTCCATGCTAGAGAAGAGGTCATATGTGCATTGAAGGAAAAAGGCCTATATAAGTAAATAAGTATAAATTTTTGACCTTGAGAGGGTGTGTAGTATTTTTTACTCTGTTGATTGTCCATTATCAGGGGAATGGATCCACATGCTATGCAGCTACCGATGTGCAGTCGATCTGGTGACATTGTCGAACCAAGAATAAAAACTCAGTGGTTTGTGAAGTGAGTTTAATTTTAAGTATTTAAAGTACTTTTTACCAGTTCTGAATCTGCATTTCATTGTCTGTTATATTACTAACCATAAATTTCGCAGAACAAAAGATTTAGCGAAAGCTGCATTAGAAGCAGTTCAGACCGGCCTCATCCAGATCGAACCCGATTCCCATCTGCAGTCTTGGTACACTTGGCTATCTAAGAATGACGATTGGTGTATATCCCGTCAGCTTTGGTGGGGACACAGAATTCCAGCATATGAAGTCAAGCATCCATCTTTGAAGTAAATATTGCATGCTCAGGTTGTTGAACGCAGCTCCCCGCGGGCCGCACTTGGCCGAAGGTTGCACACCTCTGGGTTAAATAATCAGTCTGCGACTTCCATTGATTATTATTAAATAAACAGTAAAATTTTTAATTTTTTTAAAGCTTTTTCCTTATTCGCATTCACGCCCCCCTGCAAATCCTACACGCCCTTTAAGAACATCTGATCTATATGCTACTGTGTTTGATATGCATAGGATGATACATTTGGACTGAAATTCCTGTTTTATTCACCACTGAACCTAGAGAGCCCGGACCCGGATTTTCTTCGTTCATGCATTATTCTGGGAGGCATCTAAATTGAAAGATATCATTAGACAGCAGTTTGCCCCTTTTTGCTTATCATATGAAAAATGTGTAGGTGTAGGGTAACTTTGGAAGTTTTTTATTTTATGTTTAAAGGGAAGAAATAAGAATTCTTAGGAATGTAACCCCTTCATAAATTGTTCGGAGAAGTAATTTCATTCGTGATTTAAACTTAATGTCACTAAAACTAAACTGAATATCGTTTTCCATCCAAATTTTTGTATATTGAATACTGTTACTTACCAGTTCATTCCTCTCAGAGATCCAATATGGATTGCTGCTGCAAGTGAACATGAAGCAAAAATAAAAGCTGAAACTCTCACAGGCAAAACTGGAAAAGATTTAACTGTTGTACAAGATGAGGATGTTCTAGACACTTGGTTTTCATCTTCACTTTTTCCTTTCGCATGCTTTGGCTGGCCCAACGATAGCGAAGACTTGAAAAGGTTTGTTCTCTAATTTTTGTGTTTTTTATATCGCTTTTTACATTCCTCTTATATGTGTAGGCAATGTAAACATTGTCAATAAAATTGCATTATGAGAATTGCCAAAAATTAGAACATAAATCATTAAAACCAATCAGATTCGAATGACCGTGACCATCTGTCTGTCGTGACCAAGTGTCTCAGACTACAGTATCAAAGATTAGTGAGTTTCAATCTGTATCTAATACAGAGGTTGAGTACAGAATTGATAACCCCCTGGAACTTTTGAGACTTATTAATGCTATATATTGTTATTACTTTTCAAGATTCTATCCGCTTTCTGTTATGGAGACCGGCTACGACCTTCTGTTTTTCTGGGTTGCGCGAATGACAATGATGGCGCTTGCACTCACAAACGAGGTTTTCCCTTTGTTCCACTTTGAAAATACAAAGTATTGAAGTTTGGTTATGAGAAATAACAGGATTTCTTTTTAAGGTTCCTTTCAAGATTGTTTATCTTCATAACATGGTACGAGACTCCTTTGGACAAAAGATGAGTAAATCATTAGGTAATGTCATCGATCCACTGCAAATTATTAACGGTTCAACTAAAGAGGTAATGTACCTTCATTACAAATGCATGGAAAGGGATGATGTTAGCAAATGGTCGATAAGATTATGAATTTGAAATGAAATGATGGGTGGGATGAGAACTGTTTTTCTATTTCACATCTTTATTGGGCCTGGTTAGATTTTTTTCAAAACTTTGCCAAATTGGACTCCTGTTTATTTGTACGTTATCGCTTTGTTCTGTTTTCAGGAAATGGAACAGAAAGTGCTGTCATCACATCTTGGTACTAAAGAAAAACAAGCTATTACCGCCACGAGAAAAAGGTTTCCCAGCGGAATACCAGAATGTGGAACCGATGCACTTCGTTTTTACCTCTATCAACACAAGAAGACGGTATCATTACAATTATTTTTATTCGGTATGCTTGCACCATTTTTTCGCAGTATGCTTGCACCAGGACTACTACAGTCTTGTCAAATATGCTTAGATTATCGGTTTGTGCAATTATTCATTGTGATATGCGTGAAAGTTTGTTTGTGTGATTGTCTTGTAACAAGATCGCCAGTTCTCAACGGTCCTTCACCAAATTTGTCGCTGTTCGGATTAACTTCAAAATATTGCATGAACAAAGAATAAACATAGTCCAGGCTCCCTCTGGGGCTGGAGTAAAGGGCAAGGTTGAAATTAAAGTGCATTTTTTGCAGTAGTTGTTTCGATAGTTGTTGATAGTTCTGATTTGTAAGTATTTGAATTACCGTACTTTCGGGTGTATAACCCTTACCGTGTATAATCCGCACCCTTGCAAAAACAACCATTTTCGTTTCAAATTTCTTAGATAACCCGCTCCGATGTATAACTCGCAGGAAAATCCAGCTTTACTACGTACTTACAAAGTGACTACTAACTGCGCAATAGAAAATGCGCCAAATCTGTTGTTCGATTACGTGCTTTACGCGTAATTAGTAGTAGGTAGGCGAACGGTTTCTTCCGTTTTCTCGTTGGCCAAAGGGTTAAGCCCGGGAGTGCGCAATTTTCTCTCTACGCAACCTCAAAGCAAAAGATGCGATTTCAACTGTTACTCCTACCCAGTGAAATTGTAGTCTAATGACATTACCAACAAAAAACAACGCACTCGTGTAGATGAAAAAAGGGAGTTTTAACGATGTTTAACGTCGTGTTATGTAACAAAAGTGCGGCAATTGTGAGTTATCGATATACGTATCTGTAGAGTGCAAGCGATCTCGTAAAAAAAAATGTATTACCCGCTTCGAAGGATAACTCGCACCCGTGATTTTTTTGAGTAAAACCATAGACAATCCGCGGGTAATCCATCCGAAAGTACGGTACTACCCCACAATACATAATGGAGGTTTATGCTCCTACTTAGGTTCAAAATCAGTTTAAATTCAATCACCCTTAGGTTCAACTAAAAGCAGCGCAGCGCCCTCCAGGCAGTAATAAACTGAAATTGTATGTGGTGAGATATCAGGTAAAATGTGTATGAGCCAACTTTGTATTCAACTTAAAATCGATAATTTTTGGAAGTAATGCAGTAATGTATCATTTGAGGAATCCCATCCCTCCATATGCAAAGTTATATTTGGAATCTTGGTGGTGCAATCAATCAAATGGGGTTGGACAGGAATCTGAACGGGTTCTAAAGGCTTTGACGTACACATTCTAGAAATCTCTGAGTGTGGTGTGATTAATGCTGTATGAATAAATCTCTAGATCTATTATAAATAGTATTTTTCATTCGTTCACAGGGTAAAGACATATGTCTTGATGTGAATTCTGTGATGGAATGTAGATATTTTTGCAACAAAATATGGAATGCTTTCAAGTTTTTATTGATGAACATTGAAAAACATGAAGTAGACGAATTGCTGGATGTAAGTTCAATATATTATTTTGAGATTTACGTGTGTTGTGCTCAATTTTGGGAATTTCCCATGAGCCCAAACTCAACAATCGAATGGACTATCTCTAGATGACTTGAGCCTTTTGGCTGTCAGCATTGCTAAGTTAATGCTTAATTGACAAAGGCTAAACAAACATAGACTATACATATCCAAGCTTGAAGTTACAACAGAGGACATGGATGCCAGACTTTAATTTTGTTGATGATATTTTATTTTTGAAGGCTGTTGCCTCTAACACCTCTGACACATGTAGTATCCAAAAGCTTTGTATCTAGATGATGTGAAATTATGATATTATTGTAAAAATATGATGTGTGTCCACT
>QXVX01000289.1:0-20417 GCA_013436065.1 Halocynthia aurantium | reverse complement strand
AGTAGTGTTGTATAAGGTAGTGAGTAAGCACAAATAAATTCTATGTCCATATTAGTTCTATTACCGTAATTTGTAAACAATGAAATTTTTACCGTTTACTTTTTTGAACATTGAATACATCTGTTCAAGGTAATCATGATCTAGGTACCAAACTTCTCGGTCTCTTACATCTTCATCGAATGGAACTACAGAAAAAAAATCAAAAATAAATTCATTTCATTGCTGAATGGATGGGATGTTGTTAAGGTTTTACCTGCAAAACTGTTTGATACATCCAACACTTTCTTTCCATCAAACGTTTTCCATTGCCCCAGCAAAACACCAACTACTCTGTTCTGACTTCCACTTTTGCCAATTCTATTAAAATGATCGACCACGCTTAACAATACCAGTGGATGAATGACAACATGGTCCATGGGAATAGCAGAAGACATGGTGTATACGAAATTACGTTACAAATTAATGTATATGTGATGCATAGATAGCTAATGAACGAGGAAATGGCATGGTTATATTATCATCGGCAACGTTATAAATTCAAGTAATGTCTCGGGTGTTGCTGATTTGAAGGTTGGGAGCAAAGCTTACATTCCTAATTAACTTTAAAAACCGGGGTAATTAGACAACGAAATACCAGATTGCTCCTGAGCATAACTTACACACTTTTCATAAATCATGATTAGGCTATATTCCGTTTCGTTGATTCATGCTCAGAACTAAATCGCTACAACGAAAACAATCGTTGATTCATCGGCAATATCATTTACCCCTAAAGCAAGGAGTACGGGGGTCTTGGAAGGTACAACATTTTTATCGGGAAAGAATAAAGTGTTATTTCAATCGACATTTGATCACACAGTAAAGTAAAGATCAAGTTGTAATGTACAGTGTACGGTGACCTATTTCATATGTCAAATGTCATACAACCTAAACAAAGAACCTGCAAAGCAAAATATGAAAATCATCGTAGTTGTTTCGAATAGACTGCCCAGGTAGAATGAGATATTCCATTACCACCATAATTCATTGACTCCACTGCACCAGTTAATCAAAGATGAAATGTAGAAAAGTTGCAGATGTAGGCCCCAGGCATCAAAGGGACTCCTAATCTTAAAAAATGAATCAATAAATAAAATGCAGGCAATAGAAGTAGGTTACTCATTAACTGGGAGGGATCCACTATGTTTATCACGAGATTTGTTGTATTGTATAAATAAAGTCACAACTGTCATCTCGCTCTCTGTTTTGTTTGAACGGTATGATTTTTGGAACAACAGGAGGATTTTTAATATGGAAAGCGATTACGAAGATGTAAAATTAACAGGAGAATCAGACGAAAGTGTAGTCGTGGGAGACGAATTGTCCTATACTGAGAAGGACTGCGACAGCGTCCCGTCGTTTTTGTCCCAGTACGCAGAACGTATAAGGCGATTAAATTTGAGTTATAACATGTTGACGAACATAGACGAGGTCGCCAACTTTGAAATGCTTATAGAATTGAACCTGGACAACAATTTAATTGACGAAAATACAGAATTCCCTTCGTTACCAATGTTACAAACACTAACCGTTACTAAAAATAAAATAGTCGACTGCAAGAAATTTGTTGACCAAATGAAGCAATACAGAAATCTGACCTACTTGAGCGTACTTGGAAACACAGCCTGCCCCAACCCCCTACTCGGAGGCAGCGAAGAAGAATATCAAACGTTCAGAGAGCTAGTGATTTCCGAACTTCCGCAGCTCAAATTTTTGGATTTTAGGCCCGTGACGAAAGAAGAGCGAATGAACAAAACGCAAGCAGTGGACGAAGGAACAGAAGTTTACTCGGACGAAACTCCTTCGCCTGATTTTGATGATTCCAAGCCTCGATGGGCAGGAGTTGGAAGGGTACGGTACAGTTACGTGGGAAAAAAATCAGAAGGAAATCGATTTATTCGAAACAATGACTTGTGAGCCAAAAATCAAGAATTTAACACCGTTGTTCCTCACTCCAGAGTTGCGTCCAAGTCTGAAAACCTGCTTCAGTAAACAACTGTAAGGTGTTGGGTTTTAGTCACATCCAGTATTCTTCTACTTATGTATTAGTTTAGTTTAAGTTAAGCTGGTTCGTGAACGTAAATTTCAAGCCATATTTAATTACGAATATTTCTATGGCCATTCCCATGTGCAGTTTGTATCTGAGGATATTTTTTGTTGATAATTTCATGACTTAAGTGCCACGTGTTGGTAGAATTCTCCAAAATAGGTCCTGTAAGCATAGGCTTCTCGAATAGCCGATGCTGTGAACAAGAGAGAATCCTACCACCCCAAATACTAATCAACTGAGTGTTCAAAACTTGTGCAAAGACTATGTATGTCTCACTCCACACAGTACAAAATGAGTCGTTCTATATTACAATGTCTGTGATTTATTTCAATATACAAGCTGGATAGTTCATTTCTTCTAACTTGAACAGATATCAACATCACTCAATCACTTCCAGATTCTGCAGCTGGTGGAGCATCAGAATCTTGATCAGCCGAAGCGGCATCAGAAGCATTAGCTTCGCCTTCGCTTCCTGAAGCAGCACTCTCCTGTGCATCCGGAGTTCCTTCTTGCATTTTATTAGAAGTGTCTTCTTCATCACTGGACGATACCAAGAGCATCTTGGCATTTGCTGCCCCTTCACCAGGATCTGCAGATGCTTCTCTACCTTCATCGCTGGATGATGATTCAGATTCAGAAATGAAAGCCCGAGATTTCACCTTCAATTTCTGCTTCATGGACAGTTTGTCCTCTGTTGGTGGAGCCTTAGACTTTCCAGGTTTTTTGTTCTTCTTAGCTGCAGCTGTGTCATTTTCACTGTCACTGTCTTCCGGGACGTTCCTGGAACTGATTTCCTTTCGGGATTTTTTCTTTCCTTCACCTCCTTTTTTCCGCGATTTCAAGGCACGTTCATCCCCACTGCTGTCATTGATGAAATCATCGGTTTTTGATGCTTTAGTGGTTTTCTTCTTTCTTTTTGGTGCCGAATTCTCTGCATCGATCTCCAAGCTTTGATTTATAGTTTTACTCTTTTGTTTAATCTGAGCCCTCTGCTCCATCAAAGCTCTCATCTTCTCTTCTTGTGCTCTGATACGAATTCTGTCTTCCTCCAGCTGTTTCTCTCGTAGAGAAGACCTCTCTCGTTCTTGTTCCTCTCTCATGGATTTTTCTTCTTCGGCCTGTCGCCTGGCTCGTGACACATGGTATTGTGCCTGAGAGAGAAGATCACGACATTTACTAGCTTCCTTTTCGGATTGTTTCAAGTCCAACTTCATTCTGTCTCCATTCTTACTTAAAAAAGTGAAATATTTCTGAGCCAATTCCAGTTCTGTCACTGCCCGGAGTACGGTTTTTAGGTTGCTCTTTTCATTTTTAAGAACGTTCATCGCCAACTGCTGCATCACAACAGAGACATTATACAGTACAACGAGATCTTGAGGAGCAACATGTCTTGCTTTCAACAGTACTTTTTTACATTCAGCAAGTTTGTTGCACTTGAAGTATGCTCGGGCTAAATACGTCAGCACTTCTGGGTCGTGATGCTTGAAGAATTTTTTTAAGCAGTTTTCGTACATCTGCACCGCACTGACATATTGCTTCTGTTCCACATAAATGTGAGCAAGGTTAAGCCAAACATCGGCAACATCAGCAGTGGCTTCACGAACTTGCGAAAATATGTCTCTGGCCTCCCTTATGTATCCCTTATGTGCTAAGACAGCACCTATTCCATTTGCAGCAAATATGTTCTTAGGATCATTCCGTAAAACTTGTTTAAACATGGCAAGAGCTCGATCTTGATGCCGTTTTTCTTTATCCTTGTCCCGTGTCGGATTGTGCAAGGTCTGCAACCAGACATTACCTAAGGCAAGCATGGAATAGGCATCGTTCTGAGTTTTTTCGTTTTTCAGTATCCTTTCGAATTTTTTTTGACCGGGACCCCACTCCTGTTTGGCAAGATGTAGGTTACCAATCAGGGACCAGGCATCAGGATGGTCCTGGTTTATCTGCAGCGCTTCTTTGAACCACTCGGATGCTTCATATATCTGGCCCCTGTCTCTTGCCAAGCATCCAAGTCGAAGATAACAATCAATGTAGTTGGGATGGTGCCTTAGGATATTCTTATAATGCTCAACCGCGGTCTCAAACTGATACATTTCTTCACACAACCTTCCGAGATTATATTGCATGGTCACGGTAATGGAATGATAATAAACCTCATCGTGATCAGCTTCTGCCATTGCGCGTTCCATAGCTGCCTCGTAATATTTTTTCGCTTCCTTCAGATTGCCAATTCGGAAATGAAGAGCAGCCACATTGTTCAGTATCTCAGGTGGAATATCTGCCTGTACAGTGTCTTTGAGAATAGATGTTGCTGTGCCATAAGCAGCTAGAGCACCTTGAATGTCAGACTGTTCTAAGATCTGGGCTAGTTCAATCCAGGCCTCGACATCATCCGGATATTGCTCTGTGACCTTCTTCAAGTGTTTACGAGCCATTTCCTGCTTGTCGGGGCTCTCCGCCTGAGCGTAGAGTGACCCGAGTATCTTCATTGTCTCATAATTGTTTGGATAAGTTTTTAGAACTTTTTCAAAGCATTCAGCAGCTCTATCCTTATCCTGCTCCTCACCCTTATAGATATACATCTGACCTAAGCCATAATACGGAAGAACAAAGTTGGATGTAGAGAATTGAGTAGCCTGGTAATAGTACTGGAAGGCTTGATCATAATCCTCTTGTACGTGAAAACTTCTAGCAAGTTGGTAACAGCTTTCTGCCTGAACGGCCTCGTTTTCTGTGTTGTGAAATGCATGTAGTGCAAGATGTTGCACTTTTTCATAATCTTTTTTGAAGAAGAAATGGTTTGCCAAATGATTTAGTACCATGGGATTACTAGAATCGATCTGGTAAGCCCGAGACAGGAGTTGAATACCGGCACGAATCGAATCTACATCTTTGTTGTTAAGATCCAAGATAGAGAGTCCGACGAGTCCTCCGACACAAAGAGGATCCAAGTCGACTGCTCGCTTGAATGCTTGCCTGGCCTTGTCAAGTTTTCCCAGCTTATGAAAGCAATGTCCCATACCTAGACGAACATCGGCAGGGCAGCCTGGATTGGTACGTAAGGCTTTTTTGTAATAAGCCAATGCCCCCTTGTAATCTTTTTTGTTGAATGAAATGCAAGCCTTACCTAAGAGTGAAGGAATATTATCAGGAGTCTGGTTCATAACAAAATTGAACTGAGCATCAGCCTGGTCCATTTTGTCACCCTCCAGCAAACAAAAGCATGCGCGACCAAGCAAATGGTTTTGGTCGTACATAATAATCTTGTCTGCCATTGTGTACAACTGTGTTGCTTGCATAAAAAGATCGGTTCGCTTGTCCTTGTTCTTCTCTTTTCTCGCTTGCTGAACATAGTATGCCGCCAGAGTGTCGAGGCATGTCATCTGGTCCTTTTCATGATTGTGATAATCCAGGTTGGCGTTGGTCCTTGCAGCCTCCAAAATCTTTACAAAGTCTTCAACTTTAGTTTGCTTGTAATATTCCAAAGCCAAGGTTATCCAGATGTTAAGCATTGTATTCTCTTGCTTCAATATTCCCAAAACCTCTTCGCCCTCTGGTAACTGTGCAAGGTCCAGTTCGATTACCTCATCGGTATCACGCAGTGGAATTTCTACAGACATGACTGTTCTGTTGTCAGAGATCTAAGTCCGTATAAATCTGTTGGTACAGAAAATGTTGTTTTCTTGTTTGAGGTAGAGTTTTACTGATCCCACTTCGATCGGTTCTTCTTCGCTTTCGATTTTTCTTTGTCGTATATGTAACGTTTGTTGTTGTACATATTAAGCGAAAATGTAGCAAAAATGAGCACACCAAAAAGAGGATAGCCGATTTTTCGAAACGGTGAGAGTGATGCCCACCAATTTCTTATTTCTCCCATACCATATTAAACCTAATTTCACCTGGAAAATATGAATCAGGGAACTTCTATAATAAGATTTAAAAAGTTTCCTCGCTTTAAATTCGCGGAATCCTCTACGTTCTGCACCACTGATCTAGAAGTGCGTGGTGCATATGGTATAAGGAAATGGAATCTTTCACGCGGGTATATTTGCAACAAAACTAATGAAATCAACCACTCACCAAAATAAATTACAAATCGCAGTAAAATGTGCATCTGCTTAATCTAATTTCTCTTGACTCGATATATTTTATTCGAATTTTCATAATACTGTACTGTCGTAATTATAACGATAGGCACCGTGCTACGAGTGAAAATTCATACGAACGTTTATCATCCCATCCGTTGTTTCCAATGGGATCCAAAGAACTTCATGTGAATATAAATTTAGTTACTTTATGCTGTAATGATGTCATATTTTTGATCAACTGACTGGTGATGCGTCACATGATAAATATCACGTGATAGAAGTAAACAAGAAGCAATCGCCATATTCACCAATCTTCATCATTTCTTACCTTCAAGCTCGTTTGGAAACAATTATAAGGAGCGATTAGAAGCAGTTGGCGCTATGTCGATGCCGATTATCAAAAGCGGTTGGTTATTGCGTTTGAGTACAGTACTGAAAAGATGGAAAAAGAATTACTTCGTGCTTTATGCAGACGGTAATCTGTCCTATTACGAAGATGATAGTCGTCGTGAGAAGCATGGCAATGTTAACTTGACGTTCAACGGTTTGCTACTGAAAACCGCGTTAGAATGCCAGCAAGAACCTGCTGAAGGGAAAACCATAGGTTGTTTAATGACAATCGTGTGTAAAAATGGCGAAGAAGTGACCGTTTGTGGAGAAAACAACGACGATTGTTTAGCATGGAAAATGATGATTGAGCAACCAATCACTGCGAGAACAAGAGGTTACCAACCCAGGCCTTTACCTGGTCAGTATCCTCATGCCATACCACAGCAATATCCTCCACCAACCTATACAGCAGGGCAACAGTCTTACTGTGTTCCCAACCAGGGACAACCCCCAGTTTATAATTATCCCAACTATGGACCGGTGCAGGTCATGTACACTATGGATGGCAGACCATACTATGTTCATCCAAACACCCAAGTGGTTCACGTTATAAGGGACAATGATCCATACTATTATCGTGGATCTGGGCTCGGCCTTGGAATGGCGGGAGGGCTCATGCTGGGAGCTGCATTGTGGACCCCTTTTCTCTTTTTTTAAATAATTTCCATGTTATGACATACCATTTCTAGCATGGTGGATTCAACCTGTAAGGCGCTGCCAGATGTGCTGTTTACTGTGCAATTTGAAATCAATGAAAATGATGAAAAATGTGATCTATTTTGTTCGTCTGTGTAAATATTTTCAACTTTCTTCCCTTAATCTTTATTGTGCAAGATATTTTAATAAAGTGTTATTGGTGTAATATTGCCGGAATGAAATTATTGCTTTCGCTAAGCAGGCTGATAGTCCAAATTACAGCAGTAGTTAATAGCTATGATAATAATTTGGTACAGTCTGTTTTCTTTAACGATAACTTACTGAAAACATTAAGGGTGGATATGATTATGATATAAATATATTTTCGGACGATTTATTAATTATAACACCGGATTGATAACATTAACCGCGATAATAATAAGCGACGTCAACTGTTACAATCGGAATGGAACCACTGTTGCTTTACGTCATATTGTTTCGTTACGGTAGAATAATCATAACTCTTCATGAGCAACGCACGTGAATAAAAACATATATTCATGGTTTGCTGAAACTCGAATACTACAATGGGAAAATCTAAAGGAAGTGGGAAGAAAAAGAGTGACAAACACAAAAACTACGGCAAAGCGTTAAAAACTAAACGACGTACTAAAGATGTCGATCAGATTCACGAAGATATGGGGGACAAAAATCAAACGAAACTACTCAATCAGCCGGTTGATAACGATCTACCCGGGGATGGACAGCATTACTGTTTGCACTGCGCGTAAGTCACGATAGTTACCATAAATAGTACATATGATAGTGGAATTAAATTCTGCTTTTTTACAGGCGGTATTTCGTCGATTTAACTGCTTTGAAGAGTCATTTTAAAACTAAAATACATAAGAGGAGATTGAAGGCATTACGGGAGGAACCATACACACAGGAGGAAGCAGAAAGGGCAGCTGGAATGGGGAATTATCTGAAAATAAAGAAATGCAAAGTGGAAACTCAAAGTGTTATAGAGGAAATGGAAAAAGATTGAAACATCTACTCTGCTAGTAGATATTTCTCAATAAAATGCTGACAGCTTCAAGGCCATGGTGTAATTCAGTTTCTATGTGTTGCTTAAAAGACCTGAAGGCTATGAAATTATTCTACATATTTTGGTAGCCTGTTTAAGTATTGCCAATGCTTGATTTATTCCTTTTTGCTTTGTCTGGATAAAGTCACAAACTGACATATATTTCGTTCGTTTTTTCCTGCTGTAGTGTTTTCACATTACTATAATATTATTTAGCTGTAAAATGTACTACAGGATTTGAGGCTATTTTTACGCTCAACGTATAAGTTGGACCTCTGCATCTTCCAGAGAAGTATTAGCGTGGATAATGGAGGGTCAATAGCAGTGTAGCACAGTAATGTATGAAAAAAATAGCTTACCTTCTCAGCAGCAGTCTTGAGAAGTCTCCAGCATGCATTCTCCTTTTTTAGTTGTGACAAGCTCTTGCAAACACATTCAAGAATTTCTGAAAATATAAAAACTCATGCAATACTTATAGTTCCAAAACTAGGATGATACTTCATTCACCTTAGTTTCAAATCTGTAGTTTTTTGAAGTACCCTGAAGGACGATTCTTTTCCATTTAGGAGAACACTGTTTTCTTACCAGTTTAATGGCATATTTATTTCCAAGGTAATAAAAAATGTAAGAAATCAGATTTTACACTTCCAAGTTTTGAACAAAACAACGTGTGGGGAGTTTAAACGGAAATATAAAATCAGTCTCGGGGGTTCATCTATTGGCAAAAGCATCATTTCAGATAATACTCTGGAACATGTGGTTGTTGTTCAATATATAGTTAGATATAAGGACAAAAATTTCCTTAAGTGTATGTAACAGATATAAACCACACAATCTAAAATAAAGACAAGGGACGGGATGCAATGCTGTGCATATTAATCTGCCGTTTTTTTTAATGAAACTTCTGCAATAAGAATTGGAGATCTGTCAGGTTTGTTAAAGGCTTAATACTTCAACAAGGTATCCCAGATATGATAAAATATTTCTAGAAAACTGAACTTTGTATAAGAAACTGAGCCTTCAAATGTCATAGCTTTTGGAAAATCTCCACATATTCAAGTAAAATAACTGAATAAATCCGGTTAGCGAGGCATTCCAGCAAGATAACGAGTACTGACATGACTTAGGCATAGCCAAGATTCTTTTAACTGGTAGTACTGCAACATAGCAAACCTATCCCATAGCTATATTGTGGGCTTTCTGACGACAACATCACGGAGCAGATTATTCACAAAAACGATTTCCTTCGTTTGTACCAAATCTCGTAAAGTTAAAAACCGAAGAGTCTATTCGGCATTCCAAGCGAGCATAGTCCTTGTAGCAATGTGGTGGTGCGTTTCATTGTTCGGTATTATTTACAAATTGGAGACGTCTGTCACGCATCACCCTTTGCGGCTTTGTCCGCCTCACCCTGTGCACCATCCTCGTTTTCCCTTTTTCTCTTCACACCCCGCATAATTTCTGTATTCAAAGTTACAATTTGTGTTCATCAAAGTGGGTACTCTATATATTGGGACGAGAAAGTAAATTTCTATTTTCCTCTCCTTTATTATTACCTTCATCTTCTATATTATCATCATCATCTTCTTCATTTTCATTATCTTCATTATAATCTTCGTCCGCATCATCTTCATCATCATCCTCCTGAAATATATTAACAAATCACAGAAAATATTTTCACAGGCAAATAGAAGAACTACTTTTTAGTTTACCAACCTTAATCTCATTTTGATAAAGATAATCCAATCCAACATCTTCCTCCTCTTCGTCTTCCTCATCTTCTTCATCTTCATCATCATCGTCTTCCTCATCATTAGTGACAGCCTTCTGTATTGTTTGTTGATTCGATTCTGTTTCAGAGTTTTCAATTTCATTATCATCCTCTTCCCCATCGTCTTCAACGTCATCATCACCCACAGACACATGATTGGAATCATCTTGTTCAATTACTGCAACCTAAAGGTAGTAGAATATCTCAGGATCTGTAATCAACAATTATTCAAGCACCCAACATACATCATCATCATCATCCTCCTCCTCGTCGTCGTCATCTTCATCTTCTTCATCACCATTGATAACTCCATTTTCCACCACACCATCATCATCTTCCTCACCAACTTCATCTTCTGCTTCCTCATCATCATCTTCATCCTCGTCATCATCTTTACTATCATCTACACCATTGTCCTCATCTTCATAATCTGTTGCGTTCAACAATTAGACAAAGTTTAAACAAGTTACTAGTAACAAAAAAGATTGATATGATCACAAAGGAGACTCTTAACCTTCCTCTTCTGAATCTACGGCCTCATGATCCGAGCTATCGAAGCCATCAAGATACTTCAGCTGTGGTAGGAGAGCAAATACTTTCTCTCGGTAAGCCTCTATGTTCGTAACCTCGCAATTAAATAAGTCCAGCGTCTTCAAAACTTTCAGCTCAGCCTTAAAATGCAATAGTAAACAATTATTCCAGTAATATCAATAAACTTTCATTCCAATTCCCCAAATAGATCAAAGAAATACAAACCAATGGCTCCAAAGTTTCAATCGTCTTTATTTTATTCCCGCTGAGATTTAGATGTGTTAGTGATTCACAGCCTTTCATTATTCCCAAAGCGCCTGATATTCTGTTGTCGCTAAGTTCCAACTGCACAAAAAGAATACTTGAGGATGTTGCAAATTATTCTCCACACCAAGTTCTAGATTAACAGCATAGAATACTGACCTTCTTCAATTTTGTAAGTGATGGGAAACCTTTTAACGTTGTCAGCCCCACATTATTCATAGACAAAGTTTCGAGGCCTGAAAATTCATCTGTCAGGCCCTCCACTTCACCGGTAGTTCTGCGGTTATCCAAATTCAATTCTTTTATCTGTAAAATACGAAATATATGTATTTTAACCAACTGCAATCCGAACCGTGGTCATTTTTTACAAAACAAAATGATTTAAGAAGTAGCAATTCGTCCATATAGGTCGAAGCATGTATCACAACTCGCAACCGCGAGTTGGCGTGCGTGAGCAATATTGGAGGGAATAATAGGTCCAGTGTAGTAAACGTCAATATAAATACGGTATTACAGAACACGGGCAAAGATATCGAGATAACTGGAGCAAACGTTACGCTTAAAATTGACAAACCTTACACGTTTACATACCCGATCAATACGATCCAGACCCTATGGCTAAGGTTAACCATAGCTCACAACAACTTGGTTTAACGAAAACCACACAGTATTCTTCTGTTTACTAGCTATCAACGTGAATTGTTATAAGCCCGACTGCGCATGCGCTAATAGAACTCCGCCATTGATTTATATTTAACGCTCACACGAAACCCGACGGCTTCCATGATACAAGGCACAAGAGAACTAGTGCAGACAAAGTAGCGAAGTAACTTCGCGCACAGATAAGTACAGCTAGCAATGGTTTTATCGCATTCCGATAACTGCACGCTATTCGCAGTACCTCGATAGTTTTGCGAAACGAAGTAATATTTCGCGATAGTTTATACGTATCGAGGAATACGATAACATTTACGCTCACTACGTGTGAAAAATCATTTATCGTCGACACGAATCCAAGATGGCGAGAGAGGCATGCTAAGCGAGAGGAGCAAGGAGAAAAGTTGCACAACATGCCGAACATATCAAAGAAAACGTAAGCCGATCAATTCATATTCGACAAGCGATGCTACATAAATTTTTGTGTCGTTACTGCTTTCGTGCAGTAATTAATAAGCATTTTCAAGAATTTTTTATGACCGACGGGTAAGCAACAATCAACACCGAACCTAAGACCAACATACTAATTGTATCACGTGACATGAAAACGAAGAGAAAAAAGAAACTAATAAAGGAGAAACAATCATTGATGAGAACCAACGCGCTACAGCGAACTAAGAAGAAGCGCAGCGTTATCACTACGAAAGCATCTTGTTTACGTTTTTCGCTTTTATGGCCGACAATTCGACCCGGATCGGATGAATATTTATATGAAATAGCATAACAAAAACAAAGCACATATAACAATAAAAACGTGAAAGTTTGTTACCAAAGTCATACACTTGAATTTTCTGCAAGAATAGCATTAATTTGTAACGGAAGTGAACTGATTCAATCATATCGTTTACAATGTGTAATGCTATTGAAAAATATACAAAATCACCACGGAAATGTAATTCACAACTTGAACTAATCATTAATCAAGACTTTTTACTATTTTCTTAAAGGTAGGTTCTAATAACCTTTGCAAGTATGTCGTGCTCGCAGTAATAGGTAAATTGTTTTTAGGAAACGTACTGCATGTGGATTTACTGCTACTACAGAAGATGTTGTGCTATTGCATTTGTAAACAATAAAAGATCAATTTACTCACTTGCTCAGGTTTTTTCCCTCTGCATTCGAGCTGTATTCTCTTCAACATGATGTTTTTCACCAAATAGCAAAGTAAATGCTAAATCGCTAGGTACCACTTCAGTTGTCCTAAACGATTTCAACACACTGTAGTCTATAGAGTACGTAATAACAATACCTGCGTCAATAGAAGCCTCGTTAATTGCGAATAAACTTTCTTAAATCTCAAATCAGCGTTTCAAATGCGCTCTACAATCTTTCAATCCTGGCTTCTAGTTAGGCGCGCGGATATTTTTCATGGGTGTTCCATGCGTAAAACGCTCGGTCGACGGCGCACACACGCGCGCGCATCGCATTGTACTTTTCTATAATGACGTCAGAAAAGTGGAGATCATCGGAGCGTAACATTCAGTTCTCGGTTTTGGTGCAGAAGATTGTTTATTACGAATTATCGATTTTTAAAATTTGTTCAAGAGGGCCACGAGTGGGCGACAATGACAAAAATGTACAGGATCAACAATTCCTTCAACAAACGACACAATAGAAGTGATGTGTACATAAGCAGATCTTCGCGATTAACTGGTATTGTAAGCTATAGTGCACTTGTATCTTTGCTTTTTACAACCACGGTTTTGATTGTATGAAATCGAATCTTCTGTACAACGTAATAATACCCAAATAGTATTCTTATACTAATACAAATATATCATTTACCGGTCTCAACTAATTTTGTGACATGACGAAATATGTCTGTATATATCTAGCCGCTAGATGCCGCTACCGTGCATTCTTTTGCCAGCCCTATACACACAGCATCACTAGACAAGAATGTGCGACTTCAGTATTATATTGATTTGCGGTATGTTACGTTCACATATGTACTTTAAGTTGATACAGAAAAAAATCCCTAATCACCACGTGCACTAGTTACACTATAACTAAATTCCACCTTGTCTTCTGTACGATAATCATCCAGGCAGGACATTAAACCGATGGCTGAGTTCTACATACCGCATACATGTGACCTTGCTGATTACGTTCAAAGTTGTCATTCCAACATAAAAAATATTATCAGCGCTCACTTAGGAGAATGGATGACATTCGTGTTCATTTGATGATAAAGAATTCCCGTGCGCACCCAAGAGGAAGCATTTGGCTGCCAATCTTCCAGAATTAGATTGGAAGTGAGTGTTGTAGGTTGAATGACATTCTACATAAATCATACTGCCGGAAAGTACAGCTTGCACCTAGACACCAGTAACAAATGACAACGTAGTGGCAGATGACAATGTATTAGATGTATATACCAGAGAATACGCCATGAAATCTGCAGAATATCGTATTAGAGAAATCGAAGGCTCACCAAAATGTTCAAGTAAAAAGCATTACTTAACATACTTATTGCCAAAATCCCCAACCAGCATAAGTTCGGCCCAATATATTTGGGTCGGTTGCTTGATCAATAAGACAGTCCACTTGATCATCTACTGATAAATTTTGTCTGTCTTTGTCTCTCCGCAAATCAAAATCCGGTTGGCCTATAACACATGCTTGATAGTGGGCTCTGTAGGACTGTAGGCCACAGTTGAATTCCAGCTCATCTCTGACGTAAAAAATCCAATACGTTAATAAAGGCTTTACAAGAGTAAATGTTAAAATCATTTTTACTTAGTTATTTCTGAAGGATTCCACCCGGACAACTTTCTCTTAATCAAAGAGATTTTCCTAAGTGGATACCACTGCAATGCTGCACTTCTTGAGCTACTGGATGAAATGTATGCTGATCCCTCACCGCTCTCTGTAAATTTCGGAATTCTGCTCTGGCTGTGCTGCATTTTCTTCGCAGTTTTCTTGATAAATAAAATAAATAAGTTTTTATTAACTTTAGAATAAAAAGAATATTTTCCCAGTATCGAGAATATTTGGTTGCCAATTTTCACCCTGTTCCAAGTTACTAACCATCCAGTCAACTAAAGGTTCTTTCAGAAACACATCAAGCATTGTGAGCAATGTTTCCTGGTGAAGGCGCACAACAGAGAGGCAGTGAACCATGCTCTGTCTCAAATCTCCTGCTTTAGCTGGATGCGGAGACAACAAATATTGAATCTGTGGTGTAAGCCGGAAAGGAACCAATTCTGGGATTGGTAAGAGCTGTAAAAATTGGTAAAACGATGAGTTCACAAACGTATTGCGACAATAGTTGTGAACATACTCAAGTTATCAAAACCACTACAATATGGAACATTGTAATTAACTATGTAGTTCTAATAACTCTTTTGATATTACACTTCAGACCCAGTTTTTTGAAACAGGACCTGTTGATTCCAAATCGACAACTCAGGAACTGGTTCTGCGAACTTTTGTAATTTTGGTAACTGTAAAATCCCACCATTGATCAACTCCATTCATCCCTGAACATAATCTAACGCAAGATACCTCCGTTGCAGTTCCAAACGCATGGCCGAAATCGATACCAATCATCTCCCCTGTCTTGGTAGACAACATACAGTTAGCAGCGTGTCTGTCACCTATACCTAGGATCCAGTGAACAAGGCAGAGGATGCCGTAAGTGGTCGAAAATCGTTTCCTCAGTAAAATAAACGATTCAGGACTCGCACTAAGATGAATGTATGCATTCCTGGGAGGCAAACATTAGATTGTATCAATTAGAAGACAACAGCATACCAGTATATAAGCAAGGACTTTACCTCAGCAAATTAGGTGGAATTTTTGACTTAATTTCGTTATAAATCTTATTGACATTGGCACGATTTTGAGTCTTCAGCACTGTCCAGTAGTAGGAGGTTTTAACTTGTACACCTTGTTTGTTGTTGCATTTCAACAGCCAGTCATCATACGAAGCTTTCGCTTGTCCAAACGTGTGCTCACTTGAAGAGATAAAATAGTCGATGTTACTGAAATGGGTATTAGAGCTAGATGTTGTTCCATATTCCTTTCAGTTTCATATTGGCATTTCATAACATTGAAATGTCAAGTCAATTTTTAAAAATTACCGGCCAATTCTTTTGGCTTCCTTCACAAGTGTATCCTTAAGGGTGCTTGATTTATCAATCCACTGAATGAGGGCGACTCTGGAGGTTATGGGAATCACCTACAAAACGGTTTACAATTACAACAATTACAGTTACAACTGATCTTGCCTACTTCTGTCCAAGCACATTGACATAATATACTTGATAAGTGACAAGATGGAGCTTCCTCTTCCAAGAGGCCGGATGTTGCTGCAGAATGACATTCACCACTTCTAAGATTTGCTGGATTCTTTGATCTTGTCGAAGGTCTTCATTGCCTGGAGTAAATTAAGTACATGAAAGCAATAGGTTTAAAATGTATTTTCATTCACAAATTTCTTACATTACCTTTTAACAAATAATTATATTCTTTTGCATCGGAACCCTTGATTTTGATTTTCTTTGGCTGCTGTAGTGAAGACATGACCGTTACGCTCTCTCCAAACCCTGTGACTTGGGCATGATATTCAGGCATTGGCTTAGATCTTCCGATATACTGTCCTGGTAATTATAGTAAAAAAAATCCGTTGAAGTTCAGATCATTTTCGCGTAAAGAAAATATTACTTACCTGGGATCTCCAAATCCTCACAGCTTAGATGTAGAGAGTGAAAATTTGCCAACCAGCTACTGTATTCTCGCAGAGCATCCCGCTTGTCCTGCCAGCAGTAGCCTTTAATTTCTTTGTTCAGATTTTCGGCTAACTTTAAAAACTTTTTCTCATCCATTCGCGACAGTTTGTTTCCTGTTGACCCTCCGAATTTGTCGTCAAATTCCTTCTTGAATTTCTGAAACATAGTATAGACGTGACATGATCAGAATGAATTTCATCACAATGGAAATTATTATAAGCAATAATACAAATAAATAGTTTTCTGTAGATATGGCCTCAAATACCTTTTTAAAATCAACCCAGTATTGGTCAATCCTCCTTGGGAAATTTGATGTGCCTTCATACAGAGAATCTTGTTCTGCCTCCATCGGCAGCGTGTCGTTTCCATGATCGAAGATGCTTTTATATAATTCCTGATACTTGCTGATAACACATCCAGGACTTTCCTTGGTTCTCAAAAGTTGAAGAGTTACCTCAAACCATTCCTACAAAATCAATGTACACTTTTCAATATATTCGTGGGGTATAAAAAATTAACATAGATGTGAAATCCTACTACAGCTACTAACCAATTCTATCATATATTCGTTGGTAATAATTTCATGTATAGAAATCATTCATACCTTACATAAATGAGCAGGGCTTGTGAGCAAACACAAATTTTTAATGAACTCCTGAGCTAAGGGAACAAATTTATCGAGTTCAGCTTGAAGTCTGAAATAGTAAAGAAAAACATCAGAGATGGCAGCAGTAATAAACTCTATTAAAACTATTAAAATCTATTGTATACTTCTGAACAAAAAGCTTGTTTCCTTTCCCTGAGCTCTTCTGATATTGAAAGTCCTCCACACTCGTTTTGATAGAGTAGATCAACGCCTGAGGATAGTCTTGAGAGATGCGGGATACTATATCATGAACACAGCTAGCTTCTTGCTTATCTAGTAACGCTACCATCTGATTTGTCCATCTTAGGAACATCCAGCATGGAATTCTTACTGTCTAATCAGACATAGAATAATATTAGAAAAAAATATACAGTACTCATATATGCTATATGCTAAATATAAAATAGATTCCTGTACCTCCTCCATAAAGCATGCTTTCACATCATCAGGAAAATTCTCTAACAACTGTAGCAGTCTTGGGAAGCGGATGGTCACATCCTCCACATTTTTTCCTCTCTGCTTCATTGCTAAGAGAGTGTACTTAACGACCTGGAGTGCATATTCTTTGTCCTGTGAAGATGGAACCCAAGAATTCTGGCTACCGTTGCTGAAATCTATAGAATAGAATGAGAATAAGAAATTTGTCGGGGAAAGCATAAAATTATTGTCATTTTCAAACAAACCTTTTTCTTTTGCCTGAAGTACCTTATCGCAAAATTTTACCATACACATGAATGCATCACTTATATTTTCCTCATGAGAATTCATTTTCGTGTACAGTTTTATGCTTTCACCAAAGTGCTTATAAGCCTGAGTCTGGATATCCTCTTTCAGAGTATCTGTAAGTGGTGAATTTACTAACATTAGAGATATAGTAGCAGTATTTACTTGACTTCACCAATAACAGATTTTTTTCTACTACCATATGATGTATCATCTTCGTCTCTTAAAGAAAGACATTCCAGGGTCTTAAAAATTTCTTCACTTTCACGATTACAACCCAGCATTTCAAATGCATGGTTGAATGTTTGGCCTAACAACATTCTGTGGTGGGCATGTTCATATATCCTGCAAATATCATGGTAATAAAATGCTGGACAATCGATGGTCAACCTTCACCAGGTTTCAGTGCAATAAATGCAAGAGTAATACATACAAAATATCCTCAGTTAAGTTGTCCATAAGACTGCTGAGCTGGCTATGAGCTCGCACTGTTGCTTTCGCGGCACGTTTCACATCTCCACCAATTGTTGCCCAGTGATGGGCATAGGAAAGATAGTATGTAACCAAATGCTGAGACTGCTGCAACTTCTGTTTGTTAAGATCTGAATTTCCATCCACAGATTTGAGAAAATTCATAACCTGAAATATAAAGAGTTTATCTACCCTTTGGTTTCGAAATTTTGATTTGTAGTAGTACTGAATTCTACATGTTCGATCTCTTCATTCAGGAAATTCCTGGCTTGAGTAAACCTGGTTTGACTACAGGCACTGTCTACAGCTTGCAACAAGAAGAATAGTTTGCTCTTTGCCAAATCCTTCTTCAGAGATGTGATCGAGCTACCATCCTGGCTCTGGCTATCAGCGTTGCTCTCTGGGAATTTTCCAACAAGGTGATCTATGAGGAACAGTCTGTACGAAAAAGGCGAGGAGCAAATATTAGTTTTTAGATGATCATAAATAATGCTTATGGTGGGGAAAATTTTACTGCCTCAACTCAAAAAAATAAATGGCCATAGCCAGGGTCATAGTAGGAATGGACCCCTATGCCAATATACCAAGCACTCTAGGCATGATTGGGAGACATCAAGTCATCTCACCTGCATGACAACATATCTTCCCACACATCCATTGAATCATACATATTGTGAGGAAGGCGACTCTTCCATTTCGAAACTAGACATTTGACTGAACCAGAAGACAACTTTTTTCCTGCAAATTGATACATGAAGTCGTATAGGCAACAAATTGAAGCATGAGATATCAAATTAGAAATACCAATATACTTGTTAATACCTGGATGTTTGAGCACTAAATCAATAAAGTCAGCAACGTCAGAAAAGCGGAAAATTTTACGAAGAACAGAAGATTGTTTGCTCGTCTCTGAAGAATCCGTGCTCGCCCATTGAGATGTGAAGGCATCGGCTGACTTTTGAAGGTAATAACTAGCTTGATTGTAGTCACACTGGAAAAGCAAGAATGGGTTGAATAACTCTTTAATAGGTACCATACAGTATATTTCTACCTTGCATATATTAAGCATCGTTAGATAGTCTGCATATTCCGATTCAATTAGCTTTCTTCGTTCTCCACCATGTTGCATTGCATTATCTATGAACAGCGTCAGTTGATTTCCATAATTTCCGTTTCCCCTTAACAGTAACGTTAGCTTTGCATGCATGGCTGATGGAAGAAACCTTTGCTGTTAGGAGATATGTAATAAAATTCATCATTAATTCAGATAAAACAGAATATACGAGATCTCTGGATAATTCTTAGAGTACCAAATGCCAAGTACAATTAAACGGGTGAACAAACAATGAGAGCTCACCTGATAACTGGAGTTCTTCCATACATTTTCCATATCTGCCACTGGGTGATCATCAGACAGTTTTCCATCACACAACTCATTCACATCCTCCCATCTTCATAGAAAAATTAAAGCATTTCCCCCATAAAATTGACACAAAGTACTTTTTCAAACAGACAAATTCTTACTTTCCGAGATTTTTTAAACAATTCAGCATTGAATCTTCCCAAATTTCTTTCTGTACAGAACTTGAATTTAGATCCGAGTCTGTATCCAATGCCTAAAAAATTGGATACAGTGAATTATAGTAATAATAACCACTATTCACCACCATTGCAAATAAAAGACACAATTTGGTCGCTACAACCTACAAACTTGCCATTTTATAACTGTTGTAAGCTTTTGAATAGTTAGAAAGTGTTTCAAAATGTAAAGCATCGCGAAAAACATTACAGGCAATCGGACTGGACACGAATATTCCTCGCAAAATATCGTAGTCATCACGATACAATCTGTCAGAAGATTATAAATGAAAAATATGAAATTATATTCATGGAATGTAGTAGTAAAATATATCTTAATATGTCTTTACCTAGCTAATTCAATCCATTGTTGTATTTCAATTGCACTCGCTTTGGGTGTAGCCTGGACCAGCTTCTGACGTTTTGAAGCAGGTTGTTTAGTTTCATCATCGAGTAAAAGCCACTCTTCAAGAATCCTCATACCTTAAGTATGAAGGGTAAGTCAACCAATTATAGTTGAATTTTAAATGGTAAAATAAATAGAATATTACCAAGAGATGTAACATTCGCCTTGATAGCTGCTCTGGAAACGATAGACGGTTCAATTTTGAAATAGCTCGCATGCTGTAATAAGACTTCGAAAATACATCCAGTAAATGCAGAGTGAGAATGATTAGACATATCCAACACTCT
>QXVX01000285.1:0-29919 GCA_013436065.1 Halocynthia aurantium | reverse complement strand
CTAATTATATAATATATCATAAGGAAGATTATACGAAATTGCATAAGAAGTATATTTCATATATATTGACTATCTTTATTAAATTGACATTGAAAACAGTTTAGTCGTACACAATATATTTCTCCCTTTAAAGGGAATACAACAAGCCATGCTACCATAGTCAACAGAAGTTTTCGAGACTGCTTATACACATATTTATATATTTAATTTTATTCTTACATTCAAGTCATATATAAAAAAGTTCAAATGCTATGCTGCTCGACTAAGTCACATGTTTTACTAGGCCTTTTGTCTTTAATTTAACTTAGTCGTTTGCTCAAGTATTTACGGTATAGAAATTTTCAAATATACAGCTCTGCAGCATGACCTACTTGACTCTTTAACTAATATCAAAAGTACTCAGTAAATGGTCTCAGTTCCCATATCTATATAATTGTTGTTTTAACCTTCCAGGGTAATGATCCAATCCAGGTCAAGAACTGGATGGCTTAGAAATATAATATCAGGAGTATTTGTATAACAACTCCATAAGACGCCCCTGTACCTTTATACATGTCACCATGCTTGCCACGTCGACACAGCCAGGCATGTTCCCTGTCGTGTCAGGAAACAACCCTCTTACCCTAGTACACACTCACCCCCTGCCTGGATCGACGACGGTGTCGGTCCAGTCTTTAAACACCCTCCCATCCACATCGAACAATGACATGGTACCTGTAACCATTGGAGAAGGGGTCGGAATTAAAAAACATTTTCTCTGCACCTACTGTAACAAAGCTTTCGGCTCCCGGTACAACGCTACGCGACACGAGAAGGGGTGCAAGTTGGCACCGCCTGAAATGAGCCAACAAAACGAAAGCAGCCCGGTGGCTTGCCCCAACTGTGGAAAACAGTTTGCTTCCCAGGACGGGGTCAACAGGCACCTTAAGAAAAAATGCAAGGTGCGAGTGCTTGCCTTCAAATTAACCAACTAATATAGAATAAATTTATAAGTGCGAAAGTTAGTTTGTTTGTTTGTCTTGAAAGAACCTCAGCCATTTCCTAATCGGTACTTGCCAAATTTGGCATGGAGGTCCAAATGCATCCCAGATGGCTTGTATGATATAATATAATGTTGTTTATTCACTCAGATGGGAGGCCAGTACATTGAAAATGGCCCGTCACGAAGCTGGCCCACAAAAAAAGTTCACATGTGCAAATACTGCGGAAAACAATTTAGCACCAAGTGGAACGCGATCCGTCACGAAAATCTCTTTCACAGCAATGACGAGCCCGTCATACCACCCATGACAATCACGGTGCCGACCACGACTCAGTTGCATTACATTCACAAAAAGCCAGAACGGTAATTATCTAGTATTAAAGCTGTTCGTGTGCACGGTCACACAGTTGCTATGTTGGTTTGAATGTTTATGTTTAGTTAGGATGATGCACAGTAGCTGAATTGAAAATATTTTTGCTAAAACCATAAAGAGTTATTGTGCTCACTGTTTGAATAAATTAGAAGGAACATTGTTGTACACCATACTTTAGGTCTTGATATAGATTGTGTAATACATCAGGTTTTGTCGCTTTTGCGGCAACTACTTCAGCACAAAGTACAATGCAATCCGTCACGAGAGGATATGTACCCGTGTGACGGGAACCGGCTACACCCAACTGGTAATCCCCAGCACCACAGACGCAAAAATTTCTGCCTCGGTGCAAGTGGTTTCGTCCCAGCAGGTGAATCAGCAGCAAATTCAAACACAGCCTACGACAAACAATCAACAACAGCAATTGCAGCAGCCGGTTGTACATGTGCAACAACAACAGCAGCAACAACAGCAGCAGCAGCAGCAACAACAACAGAGACAGCAGAGAACCCAAGTACAACATGTATCGCAGCAGGTAAATCATTGGTTCTAAGACCTAGCTGGATTAACAGACAAATATATGGAAAAATCGAATATGTCTTATAGATCCAGCAGATTCAAGTACAGCAAGTACAACAGCAACAGGTACAGCAGGTGCAACAGCAAGTGCGGCAACAACAGGAGGTTCAACAAAATAATACAATACATCAACAACTCCAGCAAATTCAACAAAGAGCAGCCGCAGCTCAACAGCTGCAGCAGCAAACTCAGCAACTCCAACAACAACAACAGCAGCAGCAGCAGCAACAACAGCATCATATAGTTCCCGTTTGTCAGGTAAACCTATTTTTGGGATAACTTGCTTCAGTAACCCAAAAATGGCTTATCGAATCCCTGGATCTAACATACAATTTTTCTTCAGCAACAAACCCAACAAATTCATATCAGCCCACAAGTCGTGTTCGTTAGCCCGTACCATGTATGTAAATTTTGCAACAAACAACTCGATACAAAGTGCGACCCAACTCCTGTGCTGCGCGAGGAGCTTCAAAACGGCTCCCTGGCCGCCGCAACATTGCAAGTGCAAGCTCCCATCACCCCAACGATTATAACGGGGTCGTCAGTGCCGATGATCGCAACTCTGCCTACTCAAAACGTAAGATGCTCCTGAAAATTCAAAAATTTGTCATGTTTTTTCACTGTTCCACCGTATTTTAGATCACAATTCCGATTCAACAACCGTCGCAAGCACAACAGCAGCAGCAGCAGCAGCAGACTTCCCAGCAGCATGTACAGCAACAACAAATCCAGCAGAACCAAGTCACCCAGCAGACCCCACCAGGGCAGTCCCTCATCTCTACTAACCAACAGAAACCCCACGGCTGTCAGTTTTGCAACAAGCATTTCGCCACCAAGTGGTATTTAGACCAGCACGAGAAAATCCACACGGGCCAGGCCGTGACCTGCAAGGTCTGTAACAAGTCGTTCGTCACAAGATGGCACCTCGAGAAACACGTCAGGGTTCATATGCCGGGAGCCAAGAAAAACAAAAGGGACTCGGGCTCCAGTCCCATGGGCCAGGCCTCGTTCCGCCAGCCCCTTCTTACCGAGGAGGGACTGCAACATGCCGCTCTCGACAGAAGTCGAGAAGAGTTGGTAGTTTCTGTTCCTTATTCTTTGTCCTCTGATCGATCCCAAATGTCGCAGATTACTATTACAACCTTATCCCAGCCGGCGCCTTCTGTAGCAAAATAATTGTTAAATCTGTTAAACAGGACATACGGTGCTCTGGTAGTAGGAAAATTAGTAGTAGATGTATACACCCAACACGGGTAAGGGAACTTTAATCAGACTTTCAAAAACCATATATTTGTTATTTTCAGCTCTTATCTAACATTTATAAATTACTTCTGTAATATAGTGTTCCCTTCAATTCTTTATAACTTGCCAATTATTTTGTGACTCAACCTCTGACAGGTCACAACATGAACCTATGGGCCGTGACAGCTACAATTCCCAGTGAAATAAAATTCTACCTTGGTTGCCAATTGTAATCACACTAACCCTTTTCCTATTATTACTCGAACTATAATACCATTTTCACGTTAGGGGCAAAAAGTTTGTCTTTTTGCACAACATGATTTTTCGCACACACTACTGAAAATTTAAAGGACAATGGGTTAGGGGTATCTAATACTAAATCGACTCCTCCTGCGTAGCGGTCACGGTCCAATGATTTCACTGTAAGTAATGATAAATAATTTTCCAGACTATTTAGATTATTAATTCCTTCCCTCATTTTCTATACCCCACTCACATCTGTTAGTCACACTGCCCACTATTATCCCCAGATAATTATTTTTTTTGATTTCTTTTTGCTTTTTTTGTAGATACGCGTAGTGCATGCGAGCATTCTAAATGCATTTTTTTCCCTTTTCCGATACACTGAATATTTTCTATTTCGTAAAATTTATTTAGCTTCGATGGTGCTCAAACAGCGATCAGTGCTGTCCGACAACCTATGACTAGGTGTTTATAGAACTCTTATTTTTGGACCATACAACTCTTATGTTTGGGGAGGGCCTACCCTTATCGAACTGTATTCCATAACTGTTTCGTATTCCACAGTTGAAATGAAATGTAAAATAAAACGTTATAGAAATTAATAATGCTATGTTGTAAATTGTGTAACATTATGTTGTAGGCCAGAGGTCCCCAAAGTGTCAATATCGGTCTCCAGGGGACAATTAAAGGATCTGTGATTGTCAGATCAAATTACTCTTTGAGCGAATCCTTATAAAACTGAGAATCCAGAATATTTGGATATTGGGAAAATTGTGTCTGCAGCAGTAAAAATTGTTCTAGTCACTTGTTTGCAGTTCTGCAATATGTAAGAGTGCTCAAGGCAGGAGCGCGATACCATATTATAAAGTTACCTTAATATATACAAGTTGTGTTATGGGTATGGTGTACTACTACAAATAAAGATAAAAATAAACTAGGGCTAATATCACCGCAAGAAAAAAATATAAGAGCTGGCTAAAAAGTTATCAGGCTCCTTATAAAATCTAATCATAAATATCTTGAAGTTTTTGGCCAACCTTTTGTTCACTGCAAACTAGGGATGTCAATTACTATAAGGTATTGTTGTGACATGATAAATGAAGGAACAATTATTTGAGTGAAAAGCGTCATCTTCACATCTAGTACAATACCAAATGGGGTTGGCAATAGAGGATATATTTTGATTCAAATTAAAGATGGATTTCAAGTTTTTTGCAAATATTAAAACATTACAGATTTTTAGACCTCGAACCCTTTGCACAAGGGAGAATGATCTGTGTAAATGTGTTGCGGATGATGATAGTTAAAAATTATGTAAAACTCGCGCAAAAAAAAAGGAATTTTACTCGTTCTGAAAATTGCACCTACAATTTTGTAGTTTTATCTTATGTTTGCTGTTGAGTGATATTTGTAATTTCTCAAGTAGCCTCATGATTTATGTTGGCAAAATGCCTAGCATTCATTCAATATAGGACATCTATAATTAGTCTAATTACAAATAAATTAGAAGAGTCAAAGGTTTTTTGTAACGACTCCAGGGCTCGGCTGGGTACATTTCTGAGGGTTGGGTTCCGTATTGACACACTTAGTTAAAGCAAATTGATATTGCATTTTAAGCACTAATCTGAGAAGGCAACCATCATCATTTCAGGAGTAAGATCATTCTTGCAGGATCCTCCAACATGTGTTTTATATTATTCGAAAATCTTGCCATTGTAGCTCCCTCTATGATCCTGTGGTCGGCGGACCAACTGACACACATCATGTCGGCACGGATCACATTACCGTCACGGTCAAATCTAGGGAGTGCCTGAAAAATGAAAATCTTCAGCTCATATCTTCTGTAACATTTAGAAAGAGCAAATAAATTTAATTGAAATTCTTTACTACTCTATATGGAGTATATATGATAAGGCAAACATTTCCAAGGTCACTTGTACATCTGAGGGTCTAGCAGGCCACAATTAAAATAAATTACTTAATAATAAAAGCTACTCTTATACAAAAATGTGATTATTATTCTTTCAACTTAATTATTTGGTACACAAAGAAATGATCAGATATAACCGAATTTTATGTTATGTTGCTTAATAAAGCTGAACAGTATTTGTATTCTTCACAATCTAATCGTAGTCTCTCAGCCATAATATACAAAGTGTTACGTATGAATATTCACATATATACCTGGATTTTTCCGAGAGCCCCGATGGCGACTTGTGGTGGGAAAATGACAGGATGAGCGTATGTACCTCCAATCTAAAGTAAAAGCATTATAAATAATTGGATTGAAAAAATAAAGAAAAGCAAATTAGATCTCTCACATTGACATTGAAATGAAAAATCATTTACTAAAAAATATCTTCGACTGTTGTCTTATCACAAAACTTTTACAGGCCACTCAATAACATAGTCCCCACATCCAACCCGGGAGCCAGAGAATAGAATAATATTAATTAATGGTTTGACTGATGACATACTGATCCGATGTTAGATATACTGAAAGTTCCTCCAGATAAGTCGTTAGGATGAAGTTTATTTTGGAGTCCTGCATCCTGGAGTCTTATAACGTCTTTTGCAATCTCCAGGATGCTTTTTTCTTGAACATCCTTCACACAGGGAAGTAGAAGTCCGTGAGGTGAATCGACAGCAATCCCGATATTGTGATTCGGCTGACAGAAATAAACAGTGAAAATATTTGGTGTGTTTGGATAAATAACATCTCAACAACCTAAAACTACACTAGTAGGTAAAATGACAAGTTACACAATTACACATACATAACAATTTCTAGCCATCATGGGATTTGGCTGGCCCTTTTTGACAACTGATTTATTTATAGACTCCTGCTTCAGAGTAATACCATCACTTACCTTATAAATAATGTTTTCTTCACTGTTATCTATGCTCGAATTTAAGATCGGATATTCAGTCAAAGACATGGAGACCGCTTTCAGTATAAACGGCAAATAGGATAGTTTGATTCCATGATCCTTGGCAACATACTTTAAATCTTTTCTGACTCGGACCAGGTTGGTCAGGTCGTATTCATCGTCGTAGCCAAAATGAGGTATTTTGTTTGCTTGAATCATATTTTGCATCATTACCTGAAAATTTTACCTCATCATGAATATGCACAAAAGGAAGCAAACATTTTTAGTTTCTAGCATAATTCCATCTAATAATTGGATATTGTTTTAAACAAGCAGGCACGCTTATAACATAGATCATCCATGTGTGCTTACTTTTCTTATACCCTTTATAGGTTCTGTCCATTCTTCTTTGGACACAACTGTACTTCGAGGAATAGGAGGAGGAACCGGTTCCTTTTTGAGGTCTTTCTTTTTCTTGGTTGGTTCTCTGAGAAATTCCTCTATGTCTTCTTTTGAAATCCTTCCATCCGGACCAGTACCCTAAAAATACAAGAAAGTATCTTCATAAAACCCTTTCATTGATCCAATTAGGGTTACCAAAAAATAATTATATTTTATTTACAAACCGTTAAAGAACTTAGATCAACATTGCGTTGCTTTGCAAAATTTCGTACAGCAGGTGTTGCAAGCGCTTTGCCATCTACCGGAGGCCCTTTGACTTCTGCAGATCTCATGACAACTTCACTTGAGACTGAAAAAAATAAATATCATCATGGTACTAGCAAAACGGCTATGTCCAGGTAAGCCTTTCCAGTTAGTGGTGTCATAATTTGAGGACACAAAACCAGAAGTTTTGTGTACCGACTTTAAAGCCCTGCTTGTACCATTATAACCCAACCCTATAACTAGCTTTAAGCTAGCTTACCATCATCATTCACTGGAACATCCTCTTCTTCATCAACCCCTGAAGTCTCGATGTCAACTAGAGGTTGACCAACCAGCACGATGCCGTCGACATCATGGTGCAGTTTTTTCACAATTCCATCGAAACGGCTTGTTATGGTCACGGATGCTTTGTCACTTTTAACCTGGGTAAAAACAGATTATAGCGATTCAATGTGTGGCAAAGTGCAATGCAATCCTCTGTCATTATTGCAATCATACACCAATACTAATGACCTCATTGCAATTAGTGTGCCATAGGACTAAATGCCAAGAGCCATACATGGCTATGATGCCACTGCCACACTGCAAATACTTAAAAATTCCGATGATTCATCACCAACCTCACAAATACTATCGAACTGCGCAACTTCATCGCCTTCTTTAACGAACCATTCCGTGAGCTCAACCTCTTTGATGCCTTCACCGATGTCCGATAGTTTAAAAGGCACGATCGGGAAAAATCGGTTGCAGCTGTGGCTAATCGAACGTTTCCAAATTCCCAATTTCGGTACCGACGGAAGAGTTCGATTTTCAGACGTAAAATTCCAAGTTCGAGCAGTAGAAACTCGTCTCGCGAACGATTTCAGTTCCCGTATTTGGAATCTCCCGATCATTTCTACCTGCGCAGCTGAATTTACCAAGTAATTTCTTTATGTATTTTTGAAAGAACCAAAATCAAAAACACGTAACAACACGGCAATGCAAGGAAAGGTGAATCGTGTGTGTTGTGGATGTCATTCTCAGTGACCCATGACCCATGATGCAAACTGAGTTGGGATTGGTCGAGTAAGAATAGGCGTTTTTGTAAAACTATGGCTCCGTGAAATAAATCAATATTTTATTCCAGGATAGTGAAGTACTGTACTTCATAAATTGAATCCGAGTTGAGTTCCAATTTAGAACTCTCGAAATACAATTTAATGCATTGTGATACACTTTAAAAGTTCAACCCGATATCTTCTTTTGCTTGACAACAGTCTTTATGTTGTTGCAATTAAACAAACTAAACATGGCATGGAAGGTTACCCATTTTTTTTGGGTGTCAAACTTCCTTACTCACTCACAATGTTATAATTTCACTTCTATGTAGTATTCACACAAAAATAACTATATTCAGGATCATTCAAGTTTTCACACTGGGTACCGAATGCTATAACGGGTACAAGGTCTCATTTGGGTTCCCTCTTTAATTGCCTGTTTTCAACTGGATAGTTCATTTCAGCTGTGAGACCAGGAAGTGCATTGAAGTGGTTAAACAGTGCGCTCTGTTAATTTTCTGCATTTCGGCCAATATGCTGCTATTTAACCCCTTTGCTTTGAAACCTTTTTAGACTTCCAGAGGAATGATGTACCCTCTTTCTACCCTGTTTGAAAACAACCATTTCTCCCCCTTGGTATTTTAGCAGTAGAAATAGTCAATTTTGGGCATTGTATCACCACAAATGAAAGTTTTTTGATAGACAATTTGCATTGCCCCAGCCTTTTCAGCAAATTGGCATACCACAATATAAGAAAAACGCCAGTTTTCCAAAATGAGTTTCTCTAAACTGCTTTGAACAAGAAGACTTAGAATAGCCTTCGTTTTAGCATCTGTAGACGCTTTGATCCAGGTATCCCGGGACAAGTCTAGTATCTTCAGCTGGTAGAATATTGCAAATAACTTTCGATCAAAATTTGTCATAAATGCCTATCTATCATGTTGGTCTTGAGTGGTAGTGTGCAACAGGCCCAAATTGCCCTTTTTTTTTTGATAGACAATTTGTGTTGCCCCAGCATTTTCAGCAAGTTGACATACCACATTATAAGAAAAACGCCAGTTTTCCAAAACGAGTTTCTCTNAAGTACGAAGTACGATGCACGACTGTATATGAATGCACATAACAATCATAAATATAGTCAAAAGTCAAAAAGTTATGTTCACACCTTGCAACATTGACCTTTGTATTCTTCAATCATGCATTCTCGCATTATGAATTCATGAACGTTACACTGTTCAATTATAGCACACAGAACAAGCATCACATCTCTATTGATACTTTTGCAAAACACATCAATACGGCTGATCTGCAAAATGAAAACATATGAATGTTAAAATATTTTAGATCAGAACCCAGATCATGTTTTCATAACCATCACATTCGATATGCATCAGTGAGGGAAACTAAATACCATACTCCATTAATGTCATGTTGTCCAATCTCAAAGTTAATATCACATTTTTATTATATTGAATTTTATTTATGAAGGTTCAGTGGCAAGATTTCCTAGACTAAATCACCTTTGTGCTTCCCACTGATCCCCGAAAGCTCTCTAGTTCTTCTGCTCCCAAATCACATCTAGAGAGCACTAACTCATCGACTTTACATTCACGAACGATGGTGCCAAGCGCATGGAGACCTGCTTTTTCCATGCATTTATTCCGGCTGAAGTTAATTTTCTTGATCTGTCAAAGTAGTGATAAAATATTAGTGTTATTGAGACGTTTGAATGTCTTGAATCGTTCAACAGAGAAAATTATTCGAGAAAAAGAAGCATATACTTTACATGGTTACGCAGAATTTTCGGGGAAAAATCTGATTATACATGGTGATATATGGTACATCAAAACTAAATTATAAATTATTACCTTCACATTCGAATGCTCCAATTCTCTACTTAGTATTTCAAGGGCCTCTGGATTAAGATTACAGTTCTCTAATTTCAGAATCTGTATCCTCGAACTCTGCCTCAGGAATGAAGATATCGCATACACATCATGCGGTGCGAAGAGCTGGTCTTCGAAGTAGATTTCATCCAGAGCAGACCACTTGAAACCGTTTCCCTTAAATTCAAGCAGCGAAAAAAATACTTCAAGCTTCCCTCTTGGGTTTTTAGTTACCTGCAGTTGTTTGCAAAGACTTTCTTTTAGAAGGTTTTGTTTTTCTCTCACGTTATCAACTGCAAAGGAAGTAACATGATGCTATAATGGAAATGGCTATCAGAATCATTATATTATTTTCCTAAATGTTAACACTAGGGGAGAATGAAATACCTTTTGGGATAATATTGTCTGCATTTGTGANCTAGTATCTTCAGCTGGTAGAATATTGCAAATAACTTTCGATCAAAATTTGTCATAAATGCCTATCTATCATGTTGGTCTTGAGTGGTAGTGTGCAACAGGCCCAAATTGCCCTTTTTTTTTTGATAGACAATTTGTGTTGCCCCAGCATTTTCAGCAAGTTGACATACCACATTATAAGAAAAACGCCAGTTTTCCAAAACGAGTTTCTCTAAATTACATTGAACTAGAAGACTTCGAATAGCCTTTATTTCAGCATCTGTAGGCGCTTTGATCCAGGTATCCCGGGACAAGTCTAGTATCTTCAGCTGGTAGAATATTGCAAATTATTTATAAAACATAAACTTTCGATCAAAATTTGCCGTAAATGCCTATCTATTATGTTGGTCTTGAGTGTTAGTGTGCTACAGGCACAAGCATACGTGAGGGATGGTTTTTGCCCGAATTCAATTCTGGAAATATAACTTCAACTAACTTGTGATTTGGCGACGACAGCTCGAACCGTGTCGATTTCCTCCGGCTTCAGTTTGCAGTTGCAAATTGTTAGTCTCTCGATTTGGCAATTCAATACCATAGAACCAAGTGTCTTCAGACCTTCCTTGCCCATGTTGATATTTCCACTTAGATTGAGATATGTTATCTGTAGTTTTTTAGTACGAAGCAAAGTTTAAAAGTTATCAGTTTGATACCATACCATACCTTGATACCATAATAATAATACCGATATGGGTATACATCCAGATTCTCATTTCAAGATTATCACCTAAGAGGGGTCTTTAGTATGATTCAATTCCCTCCTGACCTGGAGGAAGCCCGAACTTGGGTTTTTCTTAATATTCTGTGCTAATTTTGAATTGAGGAAATGGTGACTTTGTTTCAAGACAACCTTCGAGCTCATTATATATATTTATCAGCACTTGCTCAAATGGAGGATGTTTTTGCTATTTTTCAATAAAGACAGACAAACGAAAATATCCAGAAACCAGATCAGTATGTTATATAATATTTTTACTTCCGTAGTTCCAATTGTTTGCAGAAACTTTTTGAGATCTCCTGGTCTTAGATCACAGCGTGTCATGTACAGTACAGGCACTTTGCATTGCTTCATTATTCGTGCAACTTCCTTCATACTGTCCCTTCCCATGTGTTGATTGTTGGAAATGTCTAGTTTGCTAATCTGAATATCAAATTAATAAGTTGATTTCATTGACTATCACACATAAATATCAGTTTATGAATTACTAGAGTAGAATGAAAGTTACCTTCAAAGTTTCACCAACTGCTTCCCTGAAGCCTTTTAAAACGTTTGATTTAAGTTGACAGTTGCGCATGGCCACCTGCATCATCTCATCATAGGTTTTCAACATAGCTCCGAACACAGACATTTCTTCAACTCCAAGCTTTCTTCCATATACACAAAATATTCCATGCTGCAATTAGTTATAAGGATTTTGAGATCTTATTATACAAAATATTCACATATTAGTGTTAGGAAACATCAGTCTGGAATCTCTCTTGAGTAAGAATAACTCAGATGAAGTAATTATCCCCGAACGGATTAAGTACGAAGTACGATGCACGACTGTATATGAATGCACATAACAATCATAAATATAGTCAAAAGTCAAAAAGTTATGTTCACACCTTGCAACATTGACCTTTGTATTCTTCAATCATGCATTCTCGCATTATGAATTCATGAACGTTACACTGTTCAATTATAGCACACAGAACAAGCATCACATCTCTATTGATACTTTTGCAAAACACATCAATACGGCTGATCTGCAAAATGAAAACATATGAATGTTAAAATATTTTAGATCAGAACCCAGATCATGTTTTCATAACCATCACATTCGATATGCATCAGTGAGGGAAACTAAATACCATACTCCATTAATGTCATGTTGTCCAATCTCAAAGTTAATATCACATTTTTATTATATTGAATTTTATTTATGAAGGTTCAGTGGCAAGATTTCCTAGACTAAATCACCTTTGTGCTTCCCACTGATCCCCGAAAGCTCTCTAGTTCTTCTGCTCCCAAATCACATCTAGAGAGCACTAACTCATCGACTTTACATTCACGAACGATGGTGCCAAGCGCATGGAGACCTGCTTTTTCCATGCATTTATTCCGGCTGAAGTTAATTTTCTTGATCTGTCAAAGTAGTGATAAAATATTAGTGTTATTGAGACGTTTGAATGTCTTGAATCGTTCAACAGAGAAAATTATTCGAGAAAAAGAAGCATATACTTTACATGGTTACGCAGAATTTTCGGGGAAAAATCTGATTATACATGGTGATATATGGTACATCAAAACTAAATTATAAATTATTACCTTCACATTCGAATGCATCAATTCTCTACTTAGTATTTCAAGGGCCTCTGGATTAAGATTACAGTTCTCCAATTTCAGAATCTGTATGCTCGAACTCTGCCTCAGGAATGAAGATATCGCATACACATCATGCGGCGCGAAGAGCTGGTCTTCAAAGTAGATTTCATCCAGAGCAGACCGCTTGAAACTGCTTCCCTTGAATTCAAGCAGCGAAAAAAATACTTCAAGCTTCCCTCTTGGGTTTTTAGTTACTTGCAGTTGTTTGCAAAGACTTTCTTTAAGAAGGTTTTGTTTTTCTCTCACGTTATCAACTGCAAAGGAAGTACCATGATGCTATAATGGGAATGGCTATCAGAATCATTATATTATTTTCCTGAATGTTAACACTAGAGGAGAATGAAATACCTTTTGGGATAATATTGTCTGCATTTGTGAAGTTCTCATGGTTTAACAGTACCCCGCACACGAATCTTCTCACGATAGACCAGTGAGGCTTGTGCAAGTTCTCCTCGACAAAGAGCTGAAATGCACTCAGATCTAATTCTATTATACTGAGCGCTGCCAACATCTCTTGTATCGATTGATGACAGAAATAAAGACGGTAATGCCCCTCCATCAAATACTGGCCCAAGACGGTCTCGCCCGGCACATATGCCACGAGGTCACATACCGACTGAGGAATTAGGTCGAACTTTTTGAGGTCATCCACTGTAAATAGAATCTTTCCCTTCTTCATACTTTCAAAAGATAACGCTCTAAGTTTTTCTATTGTCTGGATAATGTGCTCTCTCTCGCGTGTGTGTTCCGATTGCAGGAATATCTCGAGGATGCTTATCATTACTCCAGACATGGTGCTTGGAGGACTTGTGGGATTGCACTTGTACACAATCGCTATAAAAACGAGAAATAGGGGTACCGAGCACAAAAGAACCACGCTAGGAGATCTGGACAACAGTAAATTCCACAAGTCATCTCCATCGGGTCCAACTAACTGGATGAAGACTTGTCTCCTGTCTTCTAGGGTTAACCCAGCAAGACCTATGACCACGTCAGGACGTAAATCTCCTGTATTAGAAAAATAATTACTGTATTTTCATTCGAAAGATGCTAAATTGCTAATTTTAATGGCAACAAAGAACAACAAATATTACCTGTTAATGGCGAAACCGCATGTTCCCGTGATGACATTATAATAACAATATTGGGCAGCAGGTTACCTTCTATAATATTCGCCATGACAGCAGAAGTACTTGCCCTGTCCTCGTACCTCATCTTGTTATGCCCACTTTGAAGTGTCCACCTTGCCTCATCCAAACCATCAAGAAAAATTATGGATTTTTGTTGATTCTTGCGAAGCCATCGGAACCCCTGCTCCAGGGCTTCATCATTAACATCTGACATGACTTTGCCGAAAATCAGCTCCCCGGGAGTGATTGCTTCGCAGACAGGGATGTCTCTTATTCGAAGAAAGTGCACGAATGATACTGGGTCCGAACTGTCATCACTTCTGAATGTCGTCCATCCTTTATCCAAGATGTCGCGGGCGATTCGCTTCATCAGGGTTGTTTTTCCTGATCCCGCTTGGCCGACGATCATCTTCTTACGTTCATCTTCATTAGAACACAGAATTTCATCCATTTTTACATAATCACCCCCTTTGCTTTTGTTGTACTTCGATGTGAAGGCTTCCTCTTTAACATATTCAACTCTTTGGGACCCCTTCGCCAAACATCCGCCGTAAAAATCAATTACTTTCATTTGAGGAGTGAATTCTTGGGTTGGTTCTATTAACCTTTGTCTACGGTAGCTGGAAGTGACTCCTCCTTTCGTTTGATGCCGTGTCCTAACCAACACTGCATCCAGAAACTCATTCTCCAGTTTTTCTGTCAATTGAAAATTAAATTTAGAGGTCTTAATTAATTCATCCTAGGGTTTGTAGGTGCAGGATGTCCTTTGCCTCAGTAAAATGGCATCGGGATTTGTGTAATTATGTCAATGTATTCATTTAGTACTTAGTTTCTCATGGTACTGTATATGTTAGTTTGTGTACAGTACTGCGCCTGCAACGTGGTATTCAGAAACTTTAGCGCCTTCTTTACTGACCTATCTTCTCTTTGGTCAATGGAGCTAGCGGATGAATATGAACGGTCTCTGCTCGAACATTGGCGGTAGCAGCGATGATTAATGATGATCCAGCCCCTTCTATAGTGACGTTGTCGGCGTGCTGGATGACTGTACCGATCTCCAGTCCTGAACGAATAGATCTCATTTCTTATACACATGTAACAACAGATATATTATAACGCGTAGCACTGGCTATGGAGTAATAGGCACTGGTTATTTTAGTAGTAGAAAATATTTAACTGCAGTTGGGTTTCGGCCATATTAAACTATCAAACTCAAATTTTGGAGGCAAGTACATGTAAATCAGGATCTTATTTTAATCATATATCCGGTCACCATTAAAGGCCGAGATAATACTAAGGAATTCTGTAACCGAATCATGAAATCGCCAGCAAGAGCGCAACAACATAACAATCACTGTTCAATAATAATTTAGCACTGAACTGTATATTTATCTAACTTTAGATACCTAAATCCTAAAGAACTTGTAAGCTAATTTAAAAAATTGAAATTATATTCTAACAATCAAAATAGCGTATTGCACACTTACCTGATGAAGATATTTCTCCAGGCAATAATTTCTCCATTATAAAAACTATACCGTTAACGCGGAGTTCCACGCATAGCAATAGCTGCTCAAGATAGTATGGTAGAAATTTACGTAGCTTCTGTAGAAGCGGAAGTGGTGGCGTTTACTCATCTAATGAATGCTAGGACTGCCTTTATTTTTCTAAATATGTTTTGGAACTGAGTCAATTCACTACCAGTTTCCTGATATTACTGAGTTGGGGCGATATTATCCAAGGTTTACTGCTGCTGTTTCATATCCAGTATTTTCACGAAGAACTGTAGTCGCAAAAAACATATACAATGGATATCACGAAAGCTTTAATCTGTGTAGTTCGTACTGACCCGGTTTTTGTACACACTGATATAATTCCTCCCTGAAGCCCTTTTCTTACCGGAGCCAGATTCAGATACAAAAATGAAATAATTTTCCACCTTATCTCTGAATGACCATAACGCCCATATCTTAGCTTAATACGGCACCTTTGTCCTCCTTGAAAACGTCGTTGGAACAAAAGTGTCAAATACAACACTGATGTAATGTACAAAAAAATACTTCAACATGTATTAAAACAAATGCTGGCTAGTAAGCAGTGTTTTGTTGCAAGTAAATGAGACGGGATATCGAGTCGTAGCCTCGCCTTGCAGACAGCTCAGCCGGTGTAAGGCCGTCCTGAAAAAGAAGAGGGTTTTAGCGCAATAAATGACACTGAAGACCCCGGCCTTTAAAAAAAATCCACAATACCAAATTACCTTATCTTTGAGATCGCCGTTAGCTCCATGTTCGAGCAAGAGCTGAACCACACTCAAATGGCCAAAGTAAGCAGCAGCGTGCAGGGGGGAGTAGCCGTTCTGTTGAACAAGTTTAAACCATACAATACAACCCAGCTAAAATATTGTATTTCACTATTGCATATCAAGGCAATTTTATTTATGATTATTCTTTTTAACCCTGAATTGAATACCAGTACTAGATGCCTCTAATAAGATGGTATTTAGGATTGTAACAGACATGTTTGATGTTCAATTATCTCTTTGATTCGGTATTATAATTGCAGGCCAGCACATCTAATCACACTTATGTGACAGTTAGTTTGTATTAAGCATAATCTGTAACATTTATCAGAGCAAATACAGTATTGTAATTGAAAGGGTTGAACTACAAATCCACTGTGTGCACAAAGTCTTTAGGATAAGGGAAATTAGAAAAGTTGTAAAGTTAATTCCAATGATAAATATCACCTTTTGTAGTCCCATGCTTGGATTCATTTTCAACAGATAGTCAGCAACCGTGCGATAGCCTTTACTAGAAGCCTTGAATAGTGGAGTAACGCCGTCTTCATTTCTAGGTCTTTAGCATGCAAGTAGATATTTAAATACTGTACATAAAAGTTATAACATATGAAATGAAACGTATTAAAATTTCAAGCTTCGATTAAGACTAAAGATTTATACCTTGTGATAATGTAATGTGACATACCTATCCACATCAGCTCCAAGTTCTAGAAGTGTCTTGACCGCCGCCATGTGACCCATTTGGCAAGCTATCCATAATGGCGAAGTTCCATCCTGAACATAAGAGAATTTATATTAGCCAGGAGTCACATATTATGTTAGAACATTCATTATACCGGAAATGTCACTGCATTCACAAGCTAACAAAAACAGTAGTTAGAGCATTGGCTCCCAAAGTAGGCGATAGAAAGGTAAAGGTATTAGATGGATTGAAGGGAAATAGGGGAGTAAAAGGGCAACATTAGAACGAAGTAAGAATTCTTAAAGTCTGAATTTTTGAAGATATTACGATCTAAGTATTGGCTGTAGGGAATCCTAAGCATTACGAATTAGAGAGAAGGTTTACTCTGGTGTAAATTGTGTATTAGCATTACACCTCTCTTCTGCTGTTGACGTCAGCACCGTTGGAAGCAAGCTGCCTAACGATGAGCTCGTGTCCGTTTTGGGCAGCAACGAACATTGGCGTCGTGCGGTCTTTCAATGGGAGCTGAACGTTGGCTCCACGTGAGCACAGCAAACGTACTGCGTCGACGTGACCCATCTGGGCAGCAATGAAAAGTGCTGTGGCGCCATTCTGTGGAGAAAAATATCTATATGTCTATAATATGCCAGTTGCGAAAGTATGCTAAAATTTGATATTGTAGGAATATATCAAAATGTAATTCTAGGGCCCTAGCGAGTATACAAAAAGATAAAACAGTCAAAAAAAGTTCATTTCAATGCTGGTTTAGACCTTCCGAAAGCGTACAGACCTACCTTACTTATTTATGAATAGTATGGTTACTTACATTACTTTGTGAATCAATGAGGGATCCTTTCTCTAACAAACATCGGACTACATCGGAGTGACCTGATTGGGAAGCAAGAAATAGGGCATTTGTTCCCGTCTAAACGAAATCAATTAAAACTGATTTGTCTTCTGCTGCTCTCGCATAGTGTAACAACATTAAAGCAGGCTTGGTAAATCTCGTGGGAGAACTCAACTTACCACTCGCCTTGCGTGGATGTAGGCTCCTTCTTCAATTAAAATTTTTACACAGTTCAAATACCCCGATATGCTAGCCAGCATTAGCGGTGTCGTTAGATCCTGAAAATATACGGTAATACAGTACAGGTAAAGATTTTGGATAGTAGATGGTTAGCTAGAATTGAATCATATGCAAAAGAAATTACGCAGCAACTTTATAGGGAGTATAATTGTACAAACAGCTAGTGATGGTATACTAACGCGTTAGGTTGGAAAATGTGAATTCTAAATATATCACTCTCACAATTTAACGATGAGAACAGACGATTCGAGCCTCACATTGCGATAAGCTAATGATTGGAAAAGTAGTTGTTGTTAGCGGAAAAGTAGATTTTAAATATCAAGATTGTATGGACGGTGAAAAACTTGTTTTCATGTTTTCAAGATGAGTGATAAAACGTGACTGGCAAAATGTAATATCGCTATATATGGATGTAATCTAGATGAATTACTATAACGCAGTTGTTCTGTTGCTTTTTAATATCATGTGTATTAGATTAAGGAGTCCAGTATCATTTCACGTTTATTTGTGAGGTACTGTAATGACAGTCATATGTACTTCCACAGCTAGCGTCTTGTCGTATATTTACAGCCATTTTTTTGTCTATCGACAGCTACTGACGTAATCAATCTTCATAATGCGTGAGCAGCTTAGCCTAAAATAGATCAAGGAAATGTCCACACAAGGACAAGTAGCAGCATAACCTCTGGCGTTTAGGCTGCAACACCCGAATATTTTGTCCGTGGAACAACAACATTTAACCGCAGTTGTGGCGACGACAATTATACAGAGGAATATTTCTAATAGATTGTCTGTAGTGGGATAAGGCACCAGCGATGAAGTTCTCAGCACCATATTTCGTAATCAGTGTTCTGTCAACAGCAATATCCTTCGGTAAGTACAAGCTATATTTATTTGCTGCATTAATACATAGTTGTTCAAGGGATGAATAAAGGTAATTCTCATTCAAAAGGTGCTCGGTGCATTAGGATTGATTTCAAAGGAATTTTATAACTGCGCAAATCTGTACATTCAGCATAGCGTTTTGCATGTTCTATGTGCTATTGTTGACAATATTCTAATTCTCATAGAAATAAGGCAACAGCAGTTAACAAAAGATGCGTAAATGCGACTGAAATATTTTTAAAAAAAGGCTGGGGCGAATTGGATCTAAAAAGTAAACAGTTTGAGAGGAAATAAAACGATAAGTTAAGGTATTTTCAGTTGCATTACCACATCAATAGCTGTATTGTATTGATGTCATTTCTCGAAAGTGTGCAGTAGTTAAGTACAGCAGTAAATTTATCGATTATTACAGGGAAACACCGTAACATGCATCTAGCTGGCGACACGTATATATATAGAGAGACCGTTAAACTAGTAAGTACTTTCTATTCAATACTTATTTTTGTACTTGAACAGGGGGCGCATTGAAATGCTACCAATGCAGTAGTCCGAGAGGTGGCGACTGCTCTGGAGGGAAACTGACGTATTATCAACTACACAATTGCCCTAATATTGGTCTGGTCGATGTCGTTCAACGTTATTGCGTATACACACAAACAAGAAGTAAGAGTTAACCGCACATATCCCTTTAGTGAATATCTTCATTCCGCTATGGGGTTTTAGAAACTAGGGAAAAGCGGGGAAGAAGTTGGGAAGGGAGGGTAGACGCTGTTGGACATAAGCTGGAATCTGAAAACAGTTCCATCTTGTTAGGATATTTTAACATATGTACCAATTTATCTTAATTTCTACAACTGAATTTTAGAAAGTTACTTGGGTAGGTTGTACGTCATTGACGTATTTAATGAACACCAGTAAACCTCATCACTATTTGATGACTTGCATCAACGTGCGCATCAAACAAACCAACGGATGTAAAAGCGTCAATGCGACCAATACATTTATATATTAGTGTTCTATAAGCTTTCTACAGTACAATATCGATAACCGTTTCTATTCTAAACTCAGCACAAGTTACAAGGGCTTGTTCAGTATCACACCACGGTAACACATGCGTAATGGTGCGCGGCCATCTCACGTGTTCAAAAACATGTTCTACAGGTGTGTGTCATAATTACCGATTTCATGATACTGTGTAGTGTGTATACGTGATAGGTCATAACAAAAATTCACTGACACTTTTCAGATGGATGCAATCAATTTTCAACTGCATCTAACATCAAGGGCAGTGTCATTCTTGTAACGTTCGTGCTGGTCATGTTATGGTTATTGGAAATGTAGTCAGGATTCATAAACTGAGAAAAAGAGTCTCAGCGGCAAGTGAATAAGCAGACGACGCCGTGCGCGGAAAATAGTCTCCCAACAGGCGTATACTGCTTCCTTCGCCATGGGTGAACACGGATACATTACAAAGAATGTTTAGGATACAAAATGACAATAACTTGCATACTTTTTCCTTCAATCACAAATAATATTCATATTTCACTATTCAATTTAACGGTATGCTTGCCGCAACTACATACTGTTCACTTGTCAATGCCAATGATTGCACATATACCACTTGATTGTTGATTTTACATTTTAATTAAAATCCTCTAGATATTGTAAATTATTACTTCCAAGTTTTATCTTTTATTAGGACTTGTATGATATATATACAGTGCTGTATTTTACAGCAGTCTACAACACAACTACGACATGCAATATATAACAATGTTCCAATTACTTAAATATACGTGTTAATGTAGAAAGCATGTTTTATATTAAGTCAACGATATTGCAATAATACATGCTTTCAACACTATGTAATTGTACCATTTATATCACGTAGGGAAGAGTTGCATGTCGGGAACTGAATTGATTTGGGTCATGACCCTACAGGTATACTGATGACACAAAAAGTATGTAATATCAATGATCGTAAAAATGACGTATTTCTTAGGTTAACTTATCCAGCCTTCTATTTTCATAGTCACATTTCATTGCTAATGTTATAGCGAAATTGAAACAAAAGTTTGCTGACAGCATTAATTTATTCATAATATAAAATTTACAATTTCCGTATATAGGCAATATGGAACTGGCTGCCGAATAGCACTCAATTACAGCATTCATAATTGTTGGATTTCTCATTTTGTCAGTCCTTAACATCAAATATCCAGATACCTGGCCCTTTCCAAACCTTGAGATAGAATAAAATAAAAAGTAACGACACACCGTTACGATCTAAAAGAAGCTCTGTATATAGAAACAGCTTATATCCAGGGTTGATAGTAAAGTTTAGCATTAAAAAATGTTACATAAGTTCTTTATTTGTTAATGTCTGTAGTATACCGTATTGATCAAACACATGGAAGTACATACAAAGGCAATGTAAGATATCTCCATCCCACCAAAGAAGGTCACTTGGAGTGTTTAATAATTTATAATTTTAAACTGGTTGAAGGTTTAGACTTATATTACAACTAGAGTTCGACTAATACGCCGAGCAAGAAGTTGTTGATACATGGAAGAGATTGAAATGAGGCCATGACACTACCAACAGGCCTACGTCCACACGGTAGTGTACTAATTCTAATCTATCATGTTAGTCTTGTACTTCAACTTGTTTGTAAGATCCAACTTTTATATACTACTTGTATGCTAAGCTGCTGGTTACCACATACAAATTATTGATAGTTGTATGGAAGTGGTGTTGCCCTATTTACACGGTCGACTTATTCGGCGAATGTAGGATAAAATCCCAAAACACACATTAGAAATTTGGGGTTTGAATTATACGCCAGCATAAACAGTAACTGACCCGATGAACAAAGAATGTGATAGATCCCTTGCATCATCTAGCGGTAGACGCAGTGGTCACCTAATTCAAATACTAACTCTGTAACCAGTCAATCGATTTTAACCAAACTTGTTAAATTTTATTCCTATTTTCATTTCAAGTGTATTGCATCCCTACATATAGTGCTATTTTCCGCCACTTCTAGATGGCCACGAGCATAATGATTCAAAAGAGCCTTAGTTACTTATATACTGTACCTCGATTCTTTTTAATCATTCCGTTGAACATGGCCAATTTCATAACGTTTGAATCCCCAACGAAGTTAAACTGTAGCATGGGTTTATCGTCATCTAAAAGCCTGTCATCCATCCGTACCATATAATTTGTGAGTTTCACAGGTTTTGTTTCCTTCTGAACCTGAAAGAAACAGACGGAGAAATGAAGTAGTGAAAATCAAGTAAGTGGTGTACTATCTGGAGACGAGTGAAGAGCTTCATATATCAAGAATATCAGAATAGACGACAAATGTCTAGTTTATGTTCAGTGTACTGTGACTCGAGCCAATTGAACACATTAAAAAATTTAAAACTGCACTATTGTAATGGTATTTGTACCACTATTGGACTCGCTACGACTTAGTCAGTTATTGCCATCAAAGTCTTCACATCACTTCCAATAGCGGCTATTGGAAGTGGGCTATTGAATAGCCTATAGCTACTCAGACTCGCATTTCTTTAACAGTTGCAAGAGCCCTCGTCCGACTCAAACATTCCCCGCTTTGACATTAGGAATAATCTCACTTTAGGTGTATTGCCTTTGGATGCTTGGAGACCAAACTTGTAGTAACGGAAATGCTTGAAATCAGGCAAGTCCGACTGATGCTTCACACTGGAATGCGGCTGAGACAGCTGGAAAAAGAAGAATCAGATATTGAAAGTACGTCACTACGGTAATGAATTATTTATTCTCTTTCGTTAATAAAGCCACAAAAGCTCACGTACGTCAACAGTCCTGGTTGAAGTTTTGAAGAATTGTTTTACGTGAGACACGAGAGCTAAAGAGAAACGAAGACGACTATAGTCGAATGTATACATTATTCTAGCAAATGTGGTGTCTATTCATTAGTTCATCGACATATCGTATGTTGGGAAGTAATTCATTTTCTTTAGGACATAAAAAATCGCGACATTTGTAAGGAAATATGACTTCTTTCGTACGTGAGAATATTTAAAACCATTTTTATTGCTTCTGGATTCAGTTTATGTGATGAAATATATTGGAAAATGATGAACATGTGTGCGGCAGAATCTTGATTCGGTCATTAGCATTATTAGTATATTGGAGTTATACTAAGGAAGATCTTCATCTACAATTCATACATACATGCATTGAAGTCCAAGGTTTCCTCGTCATCTTGCTCATCAGTACTATCACTGTCCACGGCCTCGTCCATGCTTTTAAAATACCTCTGCACCTTGCTATTGAGCTCTGCAAACGACAGAATGATAAGGTTTTCATGAATCAGCAAATTATATGAAAATTTCAATCATCAACAACACTAAAGTTAACACGAAGCCTATAAGCAATGAGAGGCGTAAAATGCAGGGAGGATAGCAACGGGTGATGTTTGTGATATTTTCAAGCATGTAAGGGATGTGCAAGTTTTCATTTGAGGAAGGGTCCCTCAGAAATGCACACTCCTTGGTACAAATGTACCAGCTGAACCCCTCTATTATAGACCCTGGCATGCATGAACTTGCCAGCAGCAGTACAGTTAAAACCAGTACAAAGTTGTGACCTAGTATACTGGTTCTAGGTTGGATAATCACATTTGCTTGCCTGTATGCTATCCCCAGAGAACTCCCATTGCCAGGAATAATGTTTTTCTTTGGTACTTTAACCTAATAGTAAAAACAAGGCATGACTTACCCATGCTTTCTTCTGTAGCAGGAACTGCTTCACTGGTAGGTCTATCGATCATGACAAGTCGTCTAGGATGTCCTCGCTTGGATTCATTCAACTCCTCCATGGATGGCTTTCCTATCGGTCTAACCCTCTCCTTCCGCGCTCGCTTTTTCGCGCCCGTGTCGAGGTAAGACATGCCGTCGACTATAAGGCCGTCGGTAATTATTTCAGGGATGTAATTGGGGTACCGTCCAGTGGAGGAACCCCTGATCGCGACGGCAGGAAAATTTCCGCCTTCGTTATAGTACTGCAACATTACCTCGTCTACTGTGTAGAGATAAGTCGTTTCGTCATCCATTTTAAAATCTACACTGTACTGCACTGAATCTAGTACACCGTTTCATATACGTATCTATATGCAGCTTGCCTCAGGTATATTCTACTACTAATTCGGTTTGGAAGCTGCATACATGTTTTGTAACAGCGTACATAATAGACATATGTGTTTATGTGTACCATGTTTATGAAACACGTTGTATTGTATATAGGTCACCACCAGCATTTATTATGCTCCCATGTTGCTGACTATGTGAATTACTCATAGCACATAGGTATACAACTCAAACAGCTACCAGCAGAGTAACGGTAACACCAATAGTAATAACATGACCATATTCATAACTCATATGAGAATACGACTCTACAAATAGTGTAAATAAGAATATTCATCGAAATTTTACTTACCGAATCGGAGGCATTCGGACTGACCCCGTTCGATAGTATCTTTCGGATATTGTCGGCGTCTCCGCTGTTGGCGGATGCCTGGAGTAACGCCTCCATGGCCTCCATCGTCTGAACAAATACAAAATGAAAAAATAAATTATATCATGTCCATTTGCTGTTCAAACCATTTCCCTTTTGTAAGGCGATGGCCGTTTATTTGTAAATAAAGTTTGCATCGCTCATTCCCTATTTTTGAATTATCGCCCAGGGATTATAAACGGAAAACTCCGGTGAATTCCATGTCACGTTATTATCACGCCATATTTAGCATATATCTATATAAATAAAGCATAGGGAAACATACAGTAAGTAGCGCATAAAGGTTTTGAAATATTCATTAGTTCCAAAACAACACGAACACGTGACCGTTCACCGTCAAAATAAATCGAAAAGAAGGTCAAGTCGTAGCATCATACGTCAGCAATCTAACAATGACGTCATTCTATCTATCTGGATACAGTGACTAGAGCAACTAACGTCTCTTGTGTTATTTCGCTGATATATTATTCAGGGATCCCAACGTAATTATAACTCCCCTTAGGGATCTTAACGGGGGTTACATATAGCCTAGATGTTTTTCTGAAACTTCAACTAGACTGCAACGTCTATTCTTATACAGAACAGCGACTCTTTAACAGGGTAAGTGCAGCTGCCGTTGAAATGCGTATTTGAAAATACAATACCATTCTCAATATGATATCAGTCCCTACGGAATGCCAATGATATACGTGTTGAAAAGAACAAAATTACCGACCATAAGAGGTATAAAGACTGCATAAAGGAAATCTCCCTCTACTATTGTAGATAGTACTTTTTGGATATATCAGCACCATAATACGCTTATAAATACACAGAGTTAGTTATATAATAGTATATTAATATTACATACGCACATGTGAACGATAAGCATATTCCACTCGAAATAGCATGAAACCACAGCATCAGTGGTCTGACGGAATATGACAACTGGATCATGCGATAATTTCTTCCGCCTTAAAACACTTACCTTCAAGCCCATATCCCTTCCTTTATCCTTTACCAGTTTATAAATAGATTATAATTCGTGTATCAAGTTGAGTGCTCGATAATCCTAAATGGTGAGATGTAAAAGGTGCCTAAAACGGATTTTGAATATATTACCGAGTGGTATAATTAACTATAATTATTCGGTGAAGATAGATAATTCGCAGACAACGTCTATGTTTTAAGCTCGCGGTCGGTTCGGTATTTTGAGACAAGAAACATCAATACTGTATATCGATATACTGTACCTATTTATATATTATTATATGCCAATACTATACGACATATTCTTGTATTCTGTTTGCCTTCATTTCTACAACCTGCAACTTGCAGACATTCAATTTAGTTTGTATACATCGTATAAAACCCCAACCCGGCCGGTAAATGTGGATATCTGATGTTGGCAAGCATATAAACTGACATCTACACACATTCAGATGCTTAGAGATATGATTTTATAAAGTTTATTTGGTTGAATCAAAGTGTACATGTGCTTATATCAGTGAAAAGTGCCAGGTCCCAACTAGTTATATAGTTACAGCACACCTACCTCTTGGTGTAAAGTCGAATAGGCGTCGACGGGTCTACCAGCATAGAAATTCCAGAATATCCAGGCAATGTAATTATTCTTCGTCCGCGGTTTAATCTCATAGAATCTCCACTCGCTACAGAACGGTCACTGACAAACATTACAGTCAAAAGCCTACCAACAAAAGCTATACTACACTATAGCGCTACTGATGCTGTACGTATACGTCGTCAATTAAGTCAATGGCTCGAATGAATAAATCAGACTACTGCAGCCCTGCTGATTACTTTTACGTTTTAAAATTACACTCAAATACGTCACAGAATTCGTCTCGAACGCGCTCCCTAGAGAATTTACTGATAAATTCGAAAATATTCCACGCACCTACGCAGCTATATAGATACATTACTGCGCTTCCTAAATATAGAGGAAGTGACTTGGAAGTATTTCAAGGAACTTATACATCACTATACCTATAGCAACATATTAAACATGCACAGAGTGTGTCAGTTTATCCGCTTCCGATTTCCACGAGTACGCATTCCTGCTATTAACCAAATATTGATAACAATTTCTTATGTTTCACTACGTTCACATATTGGATTGTGCATATTACACGCTCCAAAAATGATTCAAAAGATGAGTAAATGTAAACCAAATATAGAATTTGATTACCCACCATATCTGTCTTTATATAAAACTTAACAAAAACAGACTGGGGTATACTGCTTTCATGGCGTGTTTCAAGGGCTTGTGTTGTAAATGGGATAAGAATTCAATACATCTTTGTTCAATACTTAATCGGATATAAACTAGGTCAAGTATCATCCGTTACACAACCACTGTTGCTTTACAGGTCGGGATGGGATGGCTACAGCCAAACTTCTCACAAACAGGAACTACATTAGTCGGAAAACTTTATAACGGTTATGCAGCTATGAAATAGACATATTATCTTGCAATGATTTTTGAATACCGAAAACACGAAGCATCTTATGCCTCAGATCTCGAAACCGGTACAGTTTAGCATAATATGAAAACCCACTTATCATTTCTAGTGGTAACAGTGATATGAACAAAATTTTGGTTTATTTTTCTAGTGGTTATAGTACCCGGTCAGATTTTCGTTACAGCGATTTCGTTTATTGATTGACATGTCACGCCTGAATGATATCATCCTCAAGCTGACTGCTTGGATTTGGAACTTCGATCTTTGTTGCAAAATCAGTATAAATAACATATTACCCTTGCTTTACAAGATTTATATTGGAAAAATAGTCTACAACAATGTACTGGTCGCTATTCACCTTGATTTTGATGTATTCTGGAGTGACTACAGCGCAAGATATCCTTGGTTGCGGTGGCTTCGTGAAATCCAAGGTTCCGATAGATTTTTCAAAAGTTGAGGTAAGTTGTTGCAAGCCTTATGTTGTTAACTCATCTTTGCTTACTATGGCATTAATTTTATTGTGGTCGATTTAGATCAAGCTGGTTTCACCAGAAGGTATTCAAAAATATCAAACCGAATGTGCTCCAAATAACGGCTATTTCATGGTCCCCTTCGTCGACAAGGTATGTCTATTATAAATTTGTTTTAGTGGTAGGAAATACGAGTTATATGATAATTACTCATTCCTTGTGTACTAATTAAACAAATCTAGGACTTCCTTCTAATTTGAAGAACATTCCTGCATCTCACTACACATATACATATCACTCTTCAAATTTAAAGTACATTTTTTGGTGCTTGACAATTAACAACATCAGGTTTCATAACCTCTTGAAAGTCCAGACCTATCAGTTTGATTTATACCTTTAAAATTTATTTTAAGGCTAGTGGTGCCTTGATAATAAGATTTTTAACACTAAGAATTATTCGGTTTATTTTACATCTTGAAAGTTTCATTCTTCAATATTACGGTATTCACTTTTCTTTTCACCACAGGGTCATTTCATTTTGAAAGTGGATCCCCCAAAAGGATGGAGTTTTGGTAAGTGAATATAAAAATTAGAACCTAAAATTGATTCTACATGTATTATATATATATATATATGATTACTCATTTTTTGCCACATAACTGTTTCTTTTATTGCAGCCCCAACCTCGGTAGAGCTCCACATCGACGGGGTCAATGACCCCTGTTCGCAAGGACGTGATATTAATTTTGAGTTCCTAGGTTTCACTATATCAGGACAGGTATGAGCATGTCAAATTCATTGGTGAAAGGGGACTTAAATAGTTTACTTGGTCCTATTACTTTATATAAATATTTTTAGAACTAAAGGTGCCCGGGAAATAAGACACACACCTTTAAACGCAGACATTATGTATTATGTGATCTTATGTATTTAAATATTTAACATTAGTAAAGAAGAAAGGTAATAACATAAATTAATAGAATTGCTGTCATTATGTGACAGACGTCTGTAGAGTATATCCAAAATTTAATTTTAAAGCTTGTGGTACTTGAATAATTGGTTAAATCATGTTGGATGCATTCTGTATTGACCAATGTGGTTGAAAATTGCTATAGCTATACCCATATACCTACATAGAATTGCATTTCAGCACCAACATAATTAGGCCATATGCAATCTATAACATTTCTAGGTCAAAAGTGTAGGGACCGACATACCAGGCCCTGAAGGTGTCACCTTGACATTAGGAAACGCAGACACATCTAACGTCATCGGAAAATTGCTTTCGGACAAAGAAGGGAAATTTCAGTTCCCATCCACCCTACCTGGCAAGTACAAAATAGAAGCCAGTCATAAGAGTTATACTTTTGAACAGGTACTAGACTACCTTCCTATAAATTTTCATTCTAGCTTACTTCTAATCCGGTTATCCTCTGTAGAACGAAATACTTGTCACCGTGGCCAAAACAAATGTTCAGTGCAGTACAAATATCATGGTCTCAGGATATGACGTCACTGGCAAAGTCACAGCTGCCAAGTTACCTGCCAAAGATGTGCATATACTTCTTATGGCAGCTAAACCAATGACAGGCAAGGTAATGTGGCAGCATTTGGTCCTATCTGTACTGAATATATATATCTGTAATTCATTTTATTATTTGTGGTGCTTGATTAAACACAAATAAAAACTGGAATTGTACCTATATTCATGATTACATTATTTTACTAGGCTGTCGGATGTAATACAACACCTCCAGTTGGATCACAAGATCTCACCAAGTCCCAGATCTTCATATGTGCCGTAAAGTCAAACAGCCAGGGGTCGTTCGTCTTCCCCAGCCTTCCCCCAGGGGACTACACCCTGCTGCCTTTTCATAAAGCCGAACATATGCAGTAAGATACAGTTATTGTACATTATTCAATTTGTGGTATGTAGAAATCACCAGTGCTGTAATAGGGTCAACCAAGTGGAGTCAGGTCAACTGGGCAGCTGCAGACCTCAAAAGAAACACACACAATATTTAAATTTAATCTAAATCTGAAAGGAAATGAAGTTGGTCTCGTTATGCATGGTCAAAATGCAGATTGAATTTCAATGGCAATTTCATTATTATAGGTTTGACGTCGAACCACAAGAGATGAAATTTTCCGTCACCAGAGGCAGCGTTGTACTCTCACAAAATTTTGCCGTCACTGGCTTTTCTGTTACTGGGCTGGTACTGGACTCCAAGAGTGGTGGTCCTGTTTCAGGTAGGTGTACAGGGGACATGTACCTTGGTAATGTGAATGCTAATATTTGACACCTCATATTTCATCAAATTTTAATTATTAATTTTGCAGATGCCAAAATACTTGTAAATGGAAAAGAACAAGCGGTCACTAACGTCCAGGGCCTCTACAAACTCCAGCACATGAACAGTGGACTGTACGACATTACTGTTCAAAAAGCGGACCTAGTATTTCCCAAATCCCCGGTAAAATACCTATTCTGATTAAATTTCCCAATATTTTTATCAAGTGGAGACAATGATTGGACATTAATATTTTTGTGACTTGACTCAAGTTAGTAGTAGCTAAGGACTTGACCAGAGTCTCGAAGCTGATTTGATCTTCGACACTGCAGCAATATCTTACAT
>QXVX01000281.1:11680-25727 GCA_013436065.1 Halocynthia aurantium | reverse complement strand
TTATACATCCTTTTAATGTCTTTTTTTTAAAACCTGAGTTGTCTTCATGCGGCTCCCTAAGAACTTGAGGTTTCGAATTTGGCTCTGTCACTAAAAAAGGTTGAGAACCACTGTTATATTGTTGTATATAGTCGTTCGTATGTCACCTTTACATACACTTTCGATTACGAGTAAGAATACTCTGTATATCTGAAGATATGTTTCTATAAGAGAATTAAACGTTGCAAACTTACTTGTACAAACGCCTTCTGAATTGTAATCGCTTGGTTGTTGAATGTAGCAAAATAAACCTGTATCACATGTACCAGTAATTCCGAAAGGTCCGGCACACGTTTCACCTTCGACTTTGGCGCATTCTTTACAGCACCTACGTAAATAATTTTTGAGTAAAACTAATGTAAGGTATGAAAAGTAATCGCTGTCAGATTCATTGTAGGAATATTTGTATTCTAGCAGTTAGTTTATTGCACAGATACTTACGATAAAAGAACAAAGGATTAATACTTACCCGCAAACACCCCATACCAACGATCCTTTGCAATCCGTTGGCTCAAGTACTCTGCAGTACGCTTTGTTCTCTTCGGTGCATTCCAGACAGGAGAGACCACGCGCCGAGGACACTACAGCCCAAAATACGACACACGCGAACAGATAATTCATATCGTAACTAAATATATTCACTTAGTTCAAATCCTTTTGACGAAATATATATAATTACAATCTTTACAAGGTATATCGGCGAAGAAGGAAAATTAAAATTAGAATTCGTTGACATACAAGGTTTTACTCGTCCGTGATAAAACGAGCGTGTAAGAAAAATACCCAATCTAAGAGACTTTTGATGCCGTAATGAATGATTTATCTAACGTTAACGTTCCTAAACCTGTCCTCCTCAAACTTACGCTTCCCAAACTTGCTCTAGCTATTTCATCATTTCATTCAGCAAAGTCATCCATACTAGCCTCGTTTTTTTACCATTTATTATTTGCCCAGATCTGATTTGGATTATTCTATCTCGATTTAATCAAAGTATTTCCTTGAAAGCTGTGAATATAAAAAAATAATATAACATATTTTGTTTTCATTTTACCCAGTTAACGCAGGGGGTATCAACAGTACTAAAGTATAGCGCTATAGCTATTGTTATCAAAAAGAGACTGTTCCAAAGCGAACACATTATGCGGCTTTCACTGTATATCATATTCATATCCCTCACTTAATGTTATCATCCAGTTTTTTTTTATTTTATCAAAAGGAGACTGTTCCAAAGCGATTAGACTGTTTTAATTCTTCTTAGATGAGCGTTTGTACAAACTGGATTTTATGTAAGTCAAATATATTGACTACTCATCAGTATACAACATGCTAATTGATTATAATGTCCTGACATACAAGCAAAATTCATTCTGAGTAAGTAAAACAAAATTAGACAATTATATCAAGAAACAAAACAGCTGTTTGATTTTGAGGTGAGAATGCTTCCCTAGGGAGCGAAATAGTTTAGCGCCTGCCTTGCCTTCGATAATTTTCCGTGACCCAGTAAGAGTTTATGTAAGCCAGCGACTCGATATCATAATAAAAATATTGATAAAAGTTTTTACAAAACGGATGTGCATCCTATCTATTGATACGATTTATATAAAGACAGATTTATTTAGGATTTTTCAATATCATTGATTGAGACAAGCTTCGCTCGCATCCTTGTACAACTTCATTCGGAGCTTGTGTTTATCCAAATGTAGTTGCCAAATCTGCAGCAGTTTGAGTGGATCTGTGATAAAATGATGTTATACATGAGATGCACGCTGTAACACATATAAATTCTATATTCGCCGGATAAATCGATTCCCCGATATAAGGCAGCATCACTTCCATCCAACTATCAAGAATTTGTATGTGTTAACCAGCAGCTTAGTATGCAAGTAGTATATAAAACTTGGATCTTTTATACAAATTGTTGTACAGGCTAACATGATTAGTACAATACTGTCTGGATGTAGACCTGCTGGTAGTGCTACGGCCTTTTTTGTCTCTGTCATGTGTCATCTACTTTATGCTCGGGGTATTAGTCGACACGTTCATAGTTTTTAGTCGATTTTAGAAGTTGAAGATATGGGAATACATAATGTATTTATGTATGCAAGTTCTATAATTAGTAAAGGAAGTTTTTTATGACATGGGTTCGTTCTATTTTGTCATGTATATGAAATCATATTTTCTCGATCTGTAATAAAATGCAACACTACTTCCATATCACTATTAGGAATTTGTATATGTCAACCAGAAACTTAGTATGCAAGTAGTATACAAAACTTGGATTTTGGATTAACCATTAGGCAAATAAGGCATTTTTATGTAAATAAATGGCATCCTTCTCCCTTTACGCGTTTGTCCTTGAAGGCTTTTCATACTCTGTGTTGCAACCCGAAATATCTGTATTTTCTGGCCAACGATAATATTATGTTGAATATATCCACACTTATCAGATGTCAAAGAGCCGCATGTGGGTTCGTTTGGGCTCGGTTTATCCACCCCAGATATAGATTTCTGTCTTACTTTCGTATTTTCCGTCGTTACATTCGCATATTTCGCATCCGTACGCATCGGATCTGCAAAGGGTTCGTTCTGTATTTTTGCATTTTATTTGTTCGTGTACGGGACAGTCCGACAGATTGAACCAGTCGCCGTAGAACTCGTTCGGCAGATCGTTGCAGTTGCTTCGCCTGGAAAATAATGATGTTCAAAATGTGTGTATACTGTAGAATACCACTGAACATTAGATAGTTATAGTAGTACAAAACCCCGTGTGATGTTGGGTGTACAGTGGAAGCCTAGGCAACCAAGCAAATCACTTAAGGCACACGTGTTATTCAAATCGATTTAATTCGGTCCAACAATTTCGTTTTGTATAGCGTAAAACCAGCAAACGCACTTTCCCTTTTATTTATATAGTTAGATTGTTTGTAACTGAAGCGACAAACAGATAGTACGAACCTTCTACGAACTATCTTCAACTAACACAGAGTATTCGTCAATGTCTAAATTATTATTAGTTTTATATCGGAGAACTTACCACCATTTCTCAAATGTTGTTCTCCATTCAAACGTGCTACATCTGTGATCTTCTAGCTCGCAAATCCAAATACCTATTGCTTCCTTTACTGTTGGATTTGCGCTCGGAGTTGGACAGTTTTTCGGGCATTCAATCTCTGGTGAATAACAATAAATTGTCCAACGATAAATGCCGTACAATAAACAATAAGCGCAAAAGTTTGTGATCTGTATGTGTCTTGAAACAGCGTCGCCAGTTCTCAAATTTGATACGAAGGTCCTGATGTATGGGGAATGATGTTTACCAGTCTAATTAGGCTATCGGGATACGGTATAACGAACACGTTGTTATAGAATCACTGTGAAAAAGCAGAGCGAACCAAAACTATAAGTTTATAAGTTTAAGTATACAGTATTCAGATTCGTATTTTTGCCAACCAGCGAGCGTTAGAGTGTTCGTAATGTTCTTTATAAACGTCTTCTGGCATTCCAATAAAGGTGGAAAAATATTGATCGTGTAAAAGTAATGTTACATTGTGCTGAAATTCTTATTCCTTACATTATAATTTTATGTTATATTTGATAACACATTATTGCAAAATAATTGCAGAAATATATGTATTGAATATAGTAACATGCAAACATTTCCATAAATTCCAGGATCACTGATAAGCTGGGGCCCGGTGAACATAAGTATGTAGATCTAGTCCTCTCTGTAGAAATTTGACAGTTTTCCCGCTAGATGGCGGTAGCGCTGTCTTGTATAGGATTTGTTAAGAATTGAGGCTCAAGGGTTAGCGGGCTCGTCTCGTGATCGAGAGGTGCAGGATTGTGAGACATTATATTGTATAAAGTCGTTCGTATGTCACCTTTACATACACTTTCGATTACGAGTAAGAATACTCTGTATATCTGAAGCTATGTTTCTGTAAGAGAATTAAACGTTGCAAACTTACTTGTACAAACGCCTTCTGAATTGAAATCGCTTGGTTGTTTAATGTAGCAAACTAAACCTGTATCACATGTACCGGCACTTCCGAAAGGTCCGGCACACGTTTCACCTTCGACTTTCGCGCACTCGTTACAGCACCTACGTAATTAATTCCAAGTCAAACTAATGCACGATATGAATGGTATATGTTTACTGTCAGATATATCGTGGTAAGATTCGTATTCTACTATCATGAAAATACTTACGAGCATACGTCTGACGTCAATGATCCTTTGCAATCCGTTGGATCAACGCAAAGCGTTTTGTCGCATTCTGGGCAAGAAAGACCACGCGCTGATGACATCACAGCACAAAACACGACACACGCTAACAGATAATTCATATTGTCACCAAATATATTCACTTAGTTCAAATTCTTTAGGTGAAAAATATGTTGTTAGAATCATTACAAGGTATATTGGCGCATAGCGAAAATTAAGGTTAGATATTGTAGGAATATTAGGTTCAACTCGCCTGTGTTAACTAGCTTAAAAACAAGTAAGCTTTAAATTTAACAACTCCCAGTGAGATTTTGATTTATCTAACGTTAACTTTCCCTTCACAAACTACCCAAATCCTGAGCTAATCATTTTCGAAAATTGAAGTTTTGAATTCATATATACTTTCCTCATCCTCATCCTACTCTTTCAGATTTAATTTGGATTATACGATTAAGGCTTAATCAAATAATTTCCTTGAAAGCTGTGAATAAAAAAAAAACATGAGAATTTATTTTGTATCTATTTGACCAAGCTAACGAAGGCGGTATCCATTGCACTATAGATTCCATAAACTTATAACACTGTATTATACCATTATCATAGCACTATTATGCAGTGTCGTTGCTCATAGACCTAATCTAAAAGCAGCAAACATATAATAGAGTATTAAGTCGTTATGGTCAAACATAGGTTTTGAAAACACGACATAATCCTATTTTGAAATGAATCCAACAAACCCTGCGTTTTGTCACTAACCAAACATAGGTTTTTCAAACAACAATAAGTAGCAGGCTATTCACAGCTACTCCTTGTCCACTCAGTAAAAACGGAAAACAACTTTTGAAAATAAAATAAATGTTCCTGACTTTATAATGGGTAATAATAACAAGTATTGCGTAGTTGTATTGTCCCCGTTTGCCGCGCCTATGTTGACCAAAGTTTTCCTGTCGAACTAAATAGCTTTTGACGGCTGCATGATTTTTCCATGAGGATTTCCATGAGACTTTTTTCAGTTCCCTTTGATTTAGCACAGTGACCTATTTTTACTTATCGATTCCAGCCCACCGTGCCCTAATGCTCCTATGGTCAGTCCGTCCCCGACTCCACTATAATCCGTGATTCGAAACTGCTATAATCGATGACGGTCATTTCTATAAAGTTTGATGACGCGTATCATATCACCCGATTAGCAATTCAATTCTGAGGACCATAGGTTTCGCTTGAGATGGTTTTTAAGCCGTCATCGACTCCGCCCTATTATGACGAAATCTGTTAATAAAATAGATTGACGACGATATTCTCTCTGTACAAACGCTGTGTGAACATTGTTGATTTAGTCGTCAATGAAAAGTAGTTCCGGGATTAAATTGAAAGGAGATTTATACAGATTGTGATTCTAAGTCTTTAACTTAGCTTCTAACTGATAAACATGTTTATGGCTCATAGCAGTGGTCTCCAAACTGTTATTATGGTAGCGGTCGAATTAAATGTTTTTCGGTCTTTTCCAGATAACAAATAAACGTTTGTAAAGCATTGGTAAGCGATTGTTTTCTGTGCTACATTTCAAATGAATTGCTACCAACATTGCGCGACATTAAACACTATTCTTCCATGAAGAAAATTTAAAAATCAAATCAGTATTTGTTTTAAACCTTCCATTATCTGTGATCACGAAAATCGCTTAAGCAGTAAACTATGGCCCATCGCGTTATATCCCAATTTGCGTTTAATCGAAGTTAATCTTCACGAGGAAATTTTCATAACTAAATACCTAAATGCTTCTGATAATTTAATTTCTCAGTCTTCGGCTAACACCCAACACATAGGTTAATGCAAGAGTTGCTCCTAAAATTGTGTGGCATTAAACATCACACTAGCTGCAGTGTAACTTTGTTATAACGAAACGGTGAAGTCAGAAACTGTTAAAAAAGACATCCAATGAGCTATCGCATTATATCCCATTCGTCCTGATTCTGGGCCCGTTAAAAAGAATCTTTCAAATCTACTAATCTGAATTTCAAATTCTCCTGACAAGTTATCATTTATGAGAATTTAATATACTGTATAATTTTAATTTCTCTCCAGTCGTCAGCTAACACCCAGAGACGTGTACGTCCATATTCTCTCCACCTCTATAATATTCTTATTTCGTTTTAACATTCCTCTGCTTGCTTTAAAATTATTACATTAAATTGCTGTGTGTCATAGATAGCTATTCCACTCGGTTACTCATTCTTATCGATAATGGACTCATAGGTCAAATGAAAGCACGGTAATTTTTCGTTTCTTCGTCGCTGCAGTTGCTTCGGGCTAGTTTGTAATCAATATCTCATCACTAGATGACATACATAACAACAACACACAACATATAAGCACGCATCTCTCGTTCAAAGGATTTTTTGTGAACTCGAGGGATTAAAGACGAATTCAGTAATTCAGTGATAACGGCTTATTCCAAGGGCCACGCATAGCTTCAAAATGTTAGTAATGCTTTAAAGAACACGTCTTGCAAATTCTTTAAAGAAAGAACACGTCGAACATTTTCTGATCCATTTTCCTTCGCCGTATTTCATCATTCACTTAGTTCATTTTTTATCCGTCATCTAATTTAATTATATGTTGAGGGACCCCAGAACCTAAAGTGGCCCTGGTCTTTGAGGTCGAAATCCGACACTGTGTATGGTGACATTTGAACCCTAGTGTGGTTGTGAATAACTTTGGTTTGAATTTACCATACATTACATATAGACAATCATCTCTCAATTTGGTCCCACCTAGGTTAATTAAGTTCTTTGTTAATTTTTGATTATAAAAATAGCTGATAATTGAATTCGACTTTTTTGTATGTCTTATGGCAGTTGCTTATGTATTGCACTGCTCCGATATATTTATCTGGCTTTTTATAGCTCTTCAACTAAAAATATCGAGGAAAAAATGGAACAGACAGATATACATACACACAAAAACACATTTACATTCCAACATACTTTTTCTCACCCATCAGAGTATGTTTATGAGGTCCTAATGTAACTTCCGATGTACATTAAATATAGTGTTTCCTGTCAATTAAGTTCCACCTTGGATCATTGAGTAGTTACTAATTATTTTTCGTTATTGATCTGATCATAATTAAATAAAAATGGTTGATGATTTGATTAAGAATTCCAGAGTAATTACGTTTTCCTTACACTTGTAGGTTTATTGGAAATGCTTCGTTGCTTATGTATCGCATTGCTTCTGTATATTTAGCTTGGTTATAGATTTCTTAATTTTATTGCAAGCAATGACTGTGACGGTTACTAATTCGTTTAGGATTTGTTTTTTGCACGATCGTTCATTTTGACTTGGTTTAGATTTGCGAGGAACATAATATTATACATTAGCACAGTGGTCCATATGTATTCCAGAATATTGCATGAACCTATGTCCGCGCTCCGTGTGGGATCAGAGGGGGTCGAATCCTACTTAGGTTCCTAACAGATAAAATAAGAATGTGGATATATATACCTGACCTCTGACCCCTTACTCCCCTCCCCATCTTGCGCGTCCCAGTTTTCGGATGACTCAAATTATTATGAACTTGTATTTCGTGAGTTTGGGGGATTTAGGGAATTTCCGACACCACCTGCGAACAAAAAACGCCAAATGCAAAAATAGAAAGAGTTGAAAAAGATGATTGAACCACTGCCAATGTACAGTATGTTTATGCATTTATGGTTAGCAGTATAGTAATGATCTGATCGGCAATTTCTCGAGTGATAACTTGACTTACGCTTCACTCGAATGCACCACCTAACGACGTCAATTTTATTACCGATATAAATACGGCCGCGTAAATGTAAAAATGAGTTTTAAATTTAATCTTCTATACATTGGGTAAAAATATAAAAAGCTCAAAAGAAAATGCTTTATAGAACACGTTGCACATTTTCTGTCCCATCGTCCCTTTCATCATTCATTTATGTAATTTTTGTCGAGGTACATTCGAGACACTATGTATAATTCAAACCAAGTGCGTTTGTGAATAACTTTTTAGGCTCTGATTCAAATACATCAAATAAAGAATGTTCAATGTTAATTTGGTCTCACCCAGGCTAATTAGGTTCTTTGTAATTTTTATTATTGAAAAAAATAACTGATAATTGAATTCGACTTTTGTGTATGTCTTACGCCAGTTGCTTATGTATTGCTTCGATATATTTATTTGGACGGTTTGAATATGGTTGATAGCTCTTCAATCTAAAAAGTACCCATTAAAAGTAGCTTGATTGACGTGTGAATGGCGATACAAATCATATTGTTTGTGTCGTTTTCTTTGTATGGATTGGAAAGTATAAAGTTACTTCTGTTTTCCGCTTGAATCATATTGAATTATATCTTGCACAATACTTCCATAATATGGCGTAACATGTCATATGATATTTCACATCTGTTTTTATTAAGTCAATTCATTATATATATCCGAGTTATCACATAGAAGCAGATATACCTGCGCTACCGATGTTGTTGTCAGCAAGTTAATTATTTTATATATATATATATATATATATTCTTAAGAGATATCGCTGTTGTTGCCACTACTATCTAACGGTCGCAAGTGTGAGGAACTTTTGTAGCCGACAGTTGTGATGACGGTCGTAAGTGCGAGCGGTCGGTAAACGAAGTGGTCGTTGTGTGAATAGTACCTGTATTTTCATTTTCATTCCTATTTATCTTATCCATCTATCAATGAATAACAGACCATATAACAATCGAACGATCTTTAATAATGCATAGTATTTCAAAAGGAAGAATTCAATGGCGTAATAGTTCCGTTTTATTGCCCAGGTCGTAAATCTGAGTTGTTTGAGTTTTAGTCAGGAAATGTTGAGTATCAGGTAACACCCTGTATAATAAGAAATTAAGTTCTAAACTTAGTAATAGATAATTTAGGATTTTTTTGTCCGGCATTATTACCATGGAGACATTGGGTATTGAGTCAATTTTAGATTTGTAAGTATAAAATTGTGTATTGTGTAACATATGATATAATATGATTTCCATTTTTTAATTTTAAGTAAATTTAATACGACTTTACTAGCAGAGAGCACCTGTGAAAGGAGTTAGAAAAAAGAAAACAGACAGGAACACGCACTACATACCTAGGTTCTACATTACGGTTACCAGGTTACTATATACGTGAGGTTTTATTCTACCGTCCGGTGTACATTAAATATAGTGTTTCATGTTAATTAGGTTCCACCTTGGATAATTGAGTAGTTACTAATTATTTTTCGTTATTGAACTGATCATTATTAAATAAAAATTGCTGATGATTTGATTAAGAATTTAGGAGTAACTACTTTTACCTTACACTTTTAGGTTTATTGGAAATGCTTCGTTGCTTATGTATCGCATTGCTTCTGTATATTTATTTTGGCTAAAGATTTCGTAATTTTCATTGAAAGCAATGACTGTGACGATCAATAATTCGTTCTTTGCACGTTCGTTCATTTTGACTCCGTGTAGATTTTCGAGGAACATAATATTATACATTATGACTGTGGCCCATATGTATCCCAGAACCTATGTCCGCGCTCATTGTGGGATCAGAGTGGTTCGAATCCTACTTAGGTTCCTAACGGACAAAATAACTTGTTGTATACCTAGATTTTGTTCCATGTACTGTACGTATATTATATACCGCGTCGTACCTAGACAAGTCGTGGTGTCGCTTGATGGAATTTAATTGAAATATCCTTGTCGAAGCGAGTCAAAACAAACGTCGAAAACAAAAAAAAATCCAGGTCGACGACTTACCATAGTCTGTTTACAAACGATCACAAAGAAACTTCGTTGTTGTTTGGTTTCAGGTTATCAATTTCTCAGTGTTTCTGCTTTTCGTTCGACTCGCGTGACATTGTGTTACACACCACCACCTCTGAGAGATATCAGATTATTTTGACCAAGCGCAAATCTGAAATAATCGTTACTTTCATTCCTTTTTTCCTGTATATAATTGTGAATAGTATACGGAACATTATCCGGGAATCAACAAAGGATCGATGTCTTTAAATAACAGAGGTAGCGCGTACATGACAACGCCTGGTGACCGATGTATATACCTGCTATAGCTATTTCGTTTCATGCCAGCTCTGTCAACCAACAAACAATATAAAAGAATAAGAACCACACAGGGAGGTTCATATTCCATATTCCTATCATTGAATATGCGTTATATACATTATTACATATATTCAATAACAATACGAGGCGGATAACAAAAAATTGAATTATCTGAAAATATGTTTTAAAAACTTTGTAGAAACAATTGATTGTTGGAATGATAAACGATATTGAAAAATTATTTTGGTGAGAGGTCACTACCGATTTATCTACTCTGTCTTGGTATGTTGCGCTGGGATATTGATAGAACGTGTTGTACTTGATATATTAGTGGTATTATATTATGCTTCGTGCATTCTTACTTCTATGTATATATCTTCTCAATGGACTTTAACTTGAATTATTTGAAGGCAATTTATTGAGGAAAACCAGCTGCAGTTAAGTATTTTCTTCTACTGAAATAACTGGTTTGATCAGCTCATTGCTGCTACATTGTCAGTATAAGCGCTACGCCGCATATTAAATCCGTTCGCTATAGTTAATGACTTGATATGCCCCTTTTGAACCGTACGCATAATATAATACGCGTAATACCAAACCAAATCATGGTGTCTGAAGTCGCTTCATTGAATTTGTAGGAAACGTCCTCGTTAAACCGAGACAAAAACACAACATCGTTGTTATTTGATGAAGCTTTCATTGTTCCAGTGTTTCGAGTTACTGTTTGTCACTAGACTCACCTTCATAACATTGTCTAACACTCTAACTCTAAAATCTCACTGTTTTTTTTGCTAGAACCAGGGGCGAATCCGAGTATGGGCGATTGTCGTAAAAGTATGGGCTTTTTAATATTGAATTTATACCAACAGAAATCTATGATAGAACCAGAATATTCAGAATAATTGTTACTATTTAATTGTAACAATGTAGGACATTTGTTTAAATAGTCACTCTGATTTTTTGAAACAAACGTTAATATGTTATCTCATCAACAAGAATATGTGAGAAGCATTGTGAAGAAAATTTCTAGGACGAATACTGCAGATATCAAGTCTCTTCCAGAGAGAATTAAACAGAAATTTAGAGACAGTGTATTGGTGGACACAAATTTCTTGGATGCTTCTGAACCATTCGGTGGTGTGGGGGAAAAGCAACAGCAGAAAGTCAAAGTGGGGGAAAAGCAACAGCAGAAAGTCATACCACAGTTGGAGGAAATTGATTTCTACGATGGGGACATGCTCCCTATAAATCATCAGTATGTTCCCCAGTCTGCAGATACACGAAAACGTCATGGCAATCAGTCCATAGTACGAACCAGGAAAGCAACTCATGTTTATGAGATACTGAATAATCTTCGAGGTCAGATATGCTTTGTTGGTCAAGCAGGGTCAGGAAAGACAACTTTGCTTAAGACAATAACACGAGACGTGATAGAGGGAAAATATGAGAATCTTAAAAATATGGAAGTTGTTCATTTCATCAACTGTAGACAGTTTGGGATAAGCAAAAGGATTACACCAGGCAATCTCCTATTCCAGGGTATGAAAGAAAACCTCTCAGATGAAGACATAAAAAGAACACTTGAGGTCGCCAAAAGCAATCCTAGTAAAGTACTTTTAGTACTGGATTCTCTGGATACTCTGCCGTATTCACTGGCTGGAGAGGATGAAACTATCAGCCTTCATAAAATGTCAAACCCTCCGACTATTCTATGGAATTTACTTGCTGGAAAACTTATCCCAGGATGTCGGATCATCACCTCATCTCGTGAACATGCTATCAAAGATTTTGAGGGTGATTTACGCGCAAAAAAAATCATTGCGCTTTCCGGCCTAACCGAAGATTCAATGGAACAAATAATCTGTGGATACTTAGGTGAGAAGAAAACAGTAAAAACAATGGAATTTCTGGAAAAAACATCTCCAACCTTGAAGTCACTTTGCAGCATTCCTGTGTTTCTCGTGTATACCCTGATTGGCATCGAAAATAAGTTGGATTTCACACCAAAAACGATGTCTGGGATTATGGTTCTTCTTCTCAACTGCTTCATGAGGTCAGAACATGCCCACAAGACAAAGGAGGAGGTTATCAATAGTCTGAAAGGTTTATCATTCGCGAGTACAAAGAAAAAAAAAGTTTTATTCAATGCGGCCAAGCTTAAGGAGCATAACCTTGATGAAAAGAAAGTTACTGATATGAATGTTCAAGCTCCTGGTGGAGGGAAACAAAAGCTAATGAGGCAAGATTCCCTTTTCTTCTTCAGTCATCAATCGATCCAGGAAACGCTAACAGCACTTTACATTGCGGAAATGGATTTGAGCAAGTTCGCGTTATTCGTGGAAAATCACATTCACGAGCCTCACTATTGCGTCGTTCGGAGGATTTTGTGTGGAATTTTACTGGATCCACAAGTTAGAGGAGAGTCAAAACCATTACTTGCAGGTATATCTGATATATGACCATCATTTTGCTTGATAATATTGATACCTGAACTGGAGTAGTATAAAAGTTATGAAACGCAAAATAACGTGGATCCCCATAGTAATAATTATAAAGATGAAACAGATATCAATGCAGGGATTGAATAAAAAGTAGTTTCTATGTGACCATCATTTTGTTTGATAATGTTGATCCCTAAACTGTACTACTAAGCCCTGAATGCTATATAACTTCTTTCTAACTCCTATGTTCTCTTTAATAATTGGCAATCTGTATATATATATAAGTTTTAAAACGCAAAATAAATAAATATGCAAGAAATACAGACTGAAAAATTATGTTTCTTAGAATAGAATGACTTTAATACTGACACCTCATCCAGTCATTCTTAACTAGTGGTTAGGGAATGTCCTGCTACAACATTCATGACAAGAATTCTTCTTTCAGAAAAAGAGCTTTCCAAAAAGGTTAACATATTAAAAGAGAGCCTGCAGATACAGTTGCAACGTACAGATAAGATGGATGCTGTGGATCGTCTTGAGCTCTTCACATCCATAAATGAAGCACAGGATGGAATGAATGATGTCATTGAGACATCCGTGAAAGAAATCAACCTGTCCAATCTTCCTCTCTCGCTGAGTGATATTCATGTCATCGGGTCCATCCTTGGTCGCTGCAAAAACATCAAACTTCTCCGATTGTTCCAATGTGGGATGTATCCGGCGTTGTTTGCATTACTGGAATCTTGTATTCGAGAATCGGATGTGAAGGTATATTGTTTAATATATTTGGATGCCGTATTTACTAGATTATGAGCCACTGCTTATATTGTTTTTTCTTCATCATTTCGTGTGGCTTATAATCGAATAAATACGGTATATAGTGGACTTTCCCTAAAGGAACTGTATTATTGTGTATGATATTTTTTATATTATTATATGGTATTAAGTAAAATTCAGCGGGGAATCATATTTTTCATTCGCCTAGAAGTCCATGCAAGCACTCTATGATATCACAGCTCAAACGAAAAAGTGCAAACACGAGCCCATAGATCTAATTCTACCAGAGAATTCTGATCATGAGTATTTTTTTACTGTCCATTTACAGATTGAGAATTTGGATCTCGTATGCAATCCAATGAATATTTCAGCGATTGAAAATGTTGGGAAAATCGTCGAACGCCACGATGTCAAGTCGCTAGATGTGCGATACTGCAACCTGGACTCTGAGCATTTGAAAA
>QXVX01000272.1:0-11664 GCA_013436065.1 Halocynthia aurantium | reverse complement strand
AAATTTAAAGTTAATCCGAGGGCCGCAAGGCACAATTACAGACTTAACACTCGCATATTTTACGGTAACGATAACAATAGTAAGTTAGCTGTAATCGGGAGTTCTAATAAAACAATCCATTTTAATCGTAAGTTGAAGGTAAGTGGTAGCTGATACCTTAAATATTTTATGAAATATCAGATTAATTTTGATAGACAACGACACATTGAATAAAAAATTCCAAAAGACATCGCGGGCCGCATGTGGCCCGCGGGCCGCGTGTTTGAGACCCCTGTCCTAAAGCATATTTCTACCCTACTAAGGCTACTAAGTTTATTAAGGGCATTTTTGCTCTTTTGTCAAAATTGATCAAAAACAGTGTTCTTTGCCCCCGCTTGAATTTTTTTTGACCATCACACCTCAGTGTCGCAAACAAACCTTTATGCAATTTTTCTCAGAGCACTGAGTCTATAAACCAAGGGGTTAAGCGCACACAAACATACACACACACACAGTTTTTTCTTTATGAGATTATTTATGAGACACTGATACCCCTGTTACTTCCAACAATCTCTAATCTATATGACATCATATTCTAGAATACTTTCTGGAAGATTGTGTACAGATGTTGAACTTTACTCCTCCTGCAAATCAGAGGAAGAGGAAGAATGACCGGAGGAATAATGACGAGGATGAAGAAGCTCTTGATGATGAGGTAAATTACATGTTAGGTCTGAAGAAACTATATAAGCACGGCAGGTGATGAGTGAACAGTTGTTGTAGGTGGCACAGAAGAGGCATAGTACTTGGAAGATGAAGTGCGGTGGTTTTACAGGCACTTGTACGCTAAGTTACACAAATATTGTACCGTATTTCCTCGATTATAAGCCGCCCTCGATTATAAGCCGCACGAAATGATGAAAAAAGAGCCGCACTAGAACATAGGGTAGCCTACCTAAGCCTTTCCTATCATTTTTCTACGGCAATGTCACAAACAGTGGACAATATGAATCGTTTAATAAACTTTTGCAAACCTAACGACCTCCATTTTAAATTCCACAGTATACGCTCGCCATAGTATCCATAGTATAGGCTCGCCTATTACTCATTCTTAAACACGAACTATTGCAGTTCGAACGTTAATGGTATGGTAAGTAAAAATGTAAGGCGCGCGAAATGATGAAAAAAACACAGTATACAGTAGAACCTCGTACTACCATTGTCCGAACAACTTGCTTTCCGAGACGCTATTCGTGAGTATTTTTGTGCGGCGCACGAAATGATGAAAAAAAAAATATATAAGCCTCCCTTGATTATAAGCCGCCTTTGATTATAAGTCGCACAAAATGATGGAAAAAAGAATATAAGCCGCGGCTTATAATCGAGGAAATATTGTACTGTACAGTACTAACAAGTCGACATGTAGGTGACCATATGTAATAATGTAACAATTCAAATTATTTCTTCTATCCCTACAATGCAGGAGAACATGAACAAGCAAATCAGCGATCAATATTCGGGACAAACTCGACACTCGATGTCGCAGTTGACCGAGAAAGAACTGAGCTTCGAACTGATTGAATCGTTACTGAAATATATATCGGGTAAAAGTTCAAAAAGTCAAAGGTCATAAGTCATTGGTTAATTGTTTGAATTGATACTTTACAGGGTTGAGTGCTCCAGGAGCCGTTCTCATCTTCCTGCCGGGATGGAATTTAATTTACATGTTGATGAAGTACCTGGAACAACACCCTGTGTTTGGTAAGTTCATTTCCAACCCTGCTTATTTGTTTCCTGTCATAGGGTAGTTTTTTATATTTTACGATTAACTTCAGTTTCATTGTGTAATTGTTTCTTCTTATATTTGTGTCCATTATAAATTCTTTGGCACTGTTTTATTTCAAACAGTCAATTTTGAAGGGACCACAAATGGTAGGATAATTTATACAAAGATAAGATCAGATTCTCAGTTGTTAAGTGGTCGAGTCTATCCAAAATGAGTAATATCTCAATTATTCTTTGACGCTGTTGTATTTTCAACAGTCAATTTTGAAGGGACCACAAATGGTAGAATAATTTGTACACACATAATAACAGATTCTAAGTGGTTAAGTGGTTATTCCATCAGAACTTGAGTGATATCTCAATTATTCTTTGACACCGTTGTATATTCAACAGTCAGTTTTAAAAGTACCACAAATGGTAGGATAATTTGTACTCACTTAAATAACAGATTCCAAGTCATCATTGTTATTGAGAGCTTTTAAAAAAGTTCAAAAGTGTTCTTTGGCACTGTTTCATTTGCAACAGTCAATACAAAACAAACATTAACTATCGTGGCACGGTGCTGAGACAAACTAAGCACTTGTGGAAGAACAGCCGTCAATGGAATAAATATGCCACTGGGTTTTGCATATATGGCATTCTAGGGTGACCTCAGTTTGTCTCTTTAACCCCCAAATTCAATGAACTATGCCATATATTTACCAGCAAAGAAAAACGAGATTCTCTCATTTTAGACAAGAAATTTAATGGCACCACAAAAACTAGGGTAAATTTTGCACACATATAATATTGGATGAATTTATGGGGTCAGTTGTTTAGTGAGAAAAAAATATATTCTTTGACACTGATGCATTGTGCTGCATCAGTCGGTATAAAACTGGAACCTTTTATTCATTAAAAAAGATAAGATGAGCATTTGTGGATACTCGCAATTTTTTTATCTCGTAAATCGCATTCAAGAAGAGAAAATTTAAACGCGTTTCACTGAACTGCAAGGCTGTTCCATAGAATACGTTGTACCCCCTCCACTTCTGCGGAAGTGCGACCACAACACACCAATGTAGCTCATTTCGCTCTATTAATTACTTGCTTTACTATATCAAAACTACTAAATTACAGTAACAAGGGTTAGGAAAATGACAAATGACCTAATTATAGGGTGAAAAAGCAAATTCGTTATTGTAACTTTACTGCTTGAACAACTGTAGTTTCGCTACATTTATGAGGATGACTATAAAAATAGTTTTCCTCTTCTCAGTACCATCAGCATCACTACCAGCCTTTCGCTTCTTACTGATGGAAACACAATAACATAGAAATTGGGGCAAACATGGATCGTTAAATAAGCAAAGCAATACAGTTACTCTATGTAAACAGAAAAGAAAATCGAAATTCTCTCATATTTAGCAGGAAATTTAATAGAACCACAAATGCTAGGGTACACTGTGCACACATATCATATTGCATGCATTTATGGGGCGTAAACATCCAGTGAACAATGGAAAACGAATTTCTTTGACACTGATGTGTTTCGCATCATCAGTCTATACGAAACTATAACTTTACTGGAATTTTTTACCACTAGGTGGCAGCGCATATCGGATTCTGCCTCTGCATTCCCAAATTCCGAGAGAAGATCAACATAGAGTGTTTGAACCTGTACCACAAGGTGTCTCCAAAGTGAGCAATAAGATTTCAATAGAAAAAAATGAATTAAAAAAATTCGTTACTAAAGAACACAAGCCACTTGTTGCCCCGTGGACTTCCATCCAACACCCCCTAGGGGAGGGTTCGGGAACCTTTCCATGGCGAAGAGCGGAATATTAAATTTCGATCTAGTTTGAAAAATTGAGGAGCCATATGAAAATAATATTATGGTATACCTCATTGAATATGGATCCAGTGTAACTGAAATAATATAAAAACTTTGTACGCTGTTTATTACACAATGATTGCTACAATTTTACAGTTAGAATAAATTAAATAAAACTATTTCCGTAAAATATTCAGGTATTCAAGAGCCACATGAGAAAATTTCAAAGAGCCACAGGTTCCCTACTCCTGCCTTAGGTTGGGTACCCCTGTTATAGCTAATACCATCTTATAAGCTCCTGAAACCATATATTGAGCTTTCGTGAGAACATTTTTTAACAAATTGAGGATGCGCTTTCTTTGGTTCAATCTTAACCAAAGAAATTATTTACTTCTATTATGATTGACTCCATTTTCCAGATTATCTTATCCACAAACATAGCGGAGACCAGCATCACCATAAACGATGTTGTCTATGTCATTGATTCTTGCAAGTATGTTATGATATCGCATTGCATCTTTATTACATAATGAATCGTGTATTTATGACTTCATTATTATTTCTCAAGAGTGAAAATGAAAATGTTCACTTCGCACAACAACATGACCAACTACGCCACCGTGTGGGCGTCTCAATCCAACCTCGAGCAGAGGAAAGGTCGCGCAGGTCGAGTTCGTCCTGGTTTCTGTTTCTACATGTGCAGTAGATCAAGATATGGGAAGTAAGTGTTGTATTCTGGTTAGTTCGAACTTAATTGACCTCGGCCGAATCCTTTTTAAAATAAAATATTCTGATAGGTCCAACTCAGTGGTCCTCCAACATCTTTTTTTCATCGTGTACCACTTGGAGATATAGTATATGTATATTGCTTAAAACTTCTCTTGACGGTCACAATAATTGAATCTTTTAATTAATCATAACTATCATTACCTATAAAACTTTTGCAAAGAGGTTACAAGAAAATCACAGCAAGTAGCCTAATAATGGAAAAATTAATGCTCTTTGCTTGTAAATTCAACTAAACTACGAAGGTACATGTGTACCACTTGGATGGCTCTGGCGCACCACTAGTGGTTTGCGTAACACAGGTTAGGGAACATTGCTCTTACTTCATTTATTTAGTAGTTTGCTTGATCCCCTAGACTTCAAACTTTACTTTTTGAACTTCAACTTTTAGACTTGACACACATTTGACTCCCGAGATACTTCGAACACCTCTGCATGAAGTCGCGCTGAGTATCAAACTTCTGCAACTTGGTAGCATCGGAGAATTTCTTTCAAAGGTATAACTAATCAAGAGCAAAGCGAACAAGAAACACATGACTACTTACTTGCTCGGTTATTTCGCAGGCTCTTGAACCCCCTCCACTGGACGCAGTCATCGAAGCGGAACACTTGCTTCGAGACATCAACGCTCTCGATAAAAACGACGAGCTCACTTCACTCGGACGAATATTGGCTAAGCTTCCGTTGGAGCCGAGACTTGGAAAAATGATTATTCTGGGAAGTAATTTCTAGTAAGTAGAAGATTCTCTTGTTCAAATCTTCCATGAATTTCAATGGATTCTACTAATGTCTGGATGAAATAACATTCAATTTTGTCAATTTCAGTTTAAAAAACTTTAAATCTTTAAAACAAGTTGTTGTAGAAGACTCACATGATAAAATTAAGACAAGGCAGCACCACTTCCATCTAACTGTCGAGAATTTGTATGTGTTAACCAGCAGCTAGCATGCAAGTAGTATATAAAACTTGAATCTTTCATACAAGTTGTGGTACAAGACTAACATGATTGAATTAGTACACTACTGTTTGGTAAGGCAGCACCACTTCAATCTAACTATTAATAATGTGTATGTGTTAACCAGCAGCTTAGCATGCAAGTAATATATAAAATTTGGATCTTTTATACAAGGTGTGGTACAAGACTAACATGATAAAATTAGAAACTACTGTATGGATGTAGGACTGCTGGTCACAGGCTTATATTCGTCTCTGCCATTTATCAACAGCTTCATGCTATCAGTTATCAATTCGTCATTATATTTTCCCTGTAGTGTCGGTGATGCAATGTGTACCATGGCAGCTGCTGCTTGTTTTCCTGAACCATTCGAGATGTTAGGAAAGAGACTGAGTTGGAAACATCGAAGTTTTGCCGGCGAAAGATTCTCTGATCATGTTGCTCTTCTCTCCTGCTTCAACGCTTGGGAAGGAGCCAGGTAGAATTTGAATTAAATATCGATCTGTATAATTTGCGAATTCTGATTTTTTATCAATGTTTTCAGAGTGAGAGGAGAAGACGAGGAGAAGAATTTTTGCGAGAGGAAGCAGGTCTCCATGACGACTCTGAGGATGACGTGGGAAGCGAAAAATCAACTGAAAGATATTCTGATAAATGAGGTTTGACAAGATAAATTTTGATAAGATAAGATAAGTTTTATAGTTCGAATTTAGACAGACTAGTAGTACTGTAGCGATTACAGGTGTGACAGAGTTGCGAAACTTTGTACAATTCTATTTCCTTTAGTACCACTGTTATTTTTATTCAACTCACTGAATGAGATAGCTAGCATGCAAACTTTAGTACAATTATAATTCTTTTGTCATTTCATAGTTCAATGCCTATGTAATTGGCCACCGTAGATTCAAACCATTTCTCATGAGCTACAGGCCGTGTTGGATTAACCCTATAAGCAAAATATTCAAGTGCTTAGGGCATCAAGGGAAGGAGGGACACCTCTGAATTTTTCATAGCCAAATTCACCATTCAAATTATTAAATGAATTAAATTTATAGCCATTTTCAAGATTAATAAAAAATTAAAAAGTTCGTTTTGGAAGCGTTCTCTCTTGTGTCATCAACCATCATATTTTATGGAGTTATAGTGTAATGCATTTTCCTTTCTTTATAAACAGGGATTCCCAGAGGAATGTCTTGCCTCCCAGTTTTTCAGCAATACTGGCGAAGATCATAATCTCGATCTAGCAATATCTCTCCTATGTATTGGCGTTTATCCGAACGTTTGCGTCCACAAGGAAAAACGAAAGGTAGAAAAAATTCATGACTTTTGCTGTGTCATAATTTATGCAAGCAGGCATTGTTTGTAAACAATTATTCTGTGTTTTCAGGTGATTTGTGAATCTCGTGCCGCTCTCATTCATAAATCTTCTGTCAATTGTCCCTTCGGAAATAAAGATTGTACATTTCCTTCACCGTTCTTTGTTTTCGGAGAAAAGGTAAGGATGGGATATAATACGCAGTGGATGAATATTAAGAATGTGATTGATTTTTTTTGTTCGATAATGAAGGTCTCGTTCAAAATTCAATTATAAATTCTCGTTTCATTGAAAATTCAGTTATAAATGTATAGAAAATAAAAAATAAATACTTGTTGTTACGACATATTTCTTAGTTGTGAGGTTGACGGGTCGGGTCATTCACCTAGCAGTGGTGTGTCTGGGGGAAGGGGCTGTTGCTCTTGAGCCCTAATCTAATCTACTGATTTCCATTGATAACTCACCTCTGATAACGTTTCACTACCAGCTGTCGCTCGGGCACAAGCTCCGGTGATGACTCGTATCCAATCTCAAACTCTTAATTGAAAATATCTGAAAATATATAATGATAATAATTCTCCTGTTTGTGGTTCTGTTAAATTTCATAACTTTGTTAGTTTTATAAGTTTTTCTATTCCACTGTGAGGTTTAAAGAGTCTTACACTCGGCATATAGTGCTGCTAAATGCAGCTATGCAGCCCTCATGGACGAGCTGTCACTGCATAGACCAGTTGTATCTCATTAACAATTAGCAGATCTTTAAGTGTATTAGTATCACTATCAGATGATATTATATTGACTCATCTAAATATCTTGTTTTCAGATCCGCACTCGTGCTGTGAGTGCGAAACAGATGTCAATGGTGACTCCACTCCAGCTGTTGATATTCAGCCCGAGTCAAGTCTCATTCCATGAAGGATTCGTAAAAATTGATGAATGGTGAGTAATGCTATTATAATCGATGCTGAGTTATCGCAAACAAACTCAATAAGGAGCAATTAGCAGTATATTCAGCATTATTCAAATATTATGGATTTGGCAATACAGTGAAACCTCCGTTCACGAACTTGATCTGTTCCTGAACCTTAGTCACGAAGCGAATTGGTCATGAATCAAAACAATTGCTATCACTCTCTGCACTTTTTCATTCTTAGAGGCAATAATGAGGGCTGAAATTAGCGAAAGTTAAGCAAAATTTAGGCTAACAGTAAAAAAGTACTAAGGCACACAAAGCACTTCCCCTACTCCACGCTTTACTAACAGCAACTGAGTCATTTGACAGCCTTGGTCGTGAATCAAAATTTTGTATTTAACAGTGAACAGAGGTTCCACTAGATACCAATATCTTCCGGGTGTCTCAAAATATTGATGCTTTTTTTGTCCAATCTTTGGAAACTTTGGAATAAATCAAAGCATTCTGAGAATTCTTTTTGTATTTATGCTTTGAATGGATCTTTTAAACACACACCAGTATTTCAAGGTGCCTCTCGAATATACCCCTAATATATTATATTTAATTCTTAACAACAAAATCTTAATTTTGAATCAGGATCCGTTTACAAATGCCAGTTGAAGCAGCCGTTTACGCTGTCGCTTTGCGATCCTCACTCGAAGCACTGATCGTTCGTTCGACGTCTGATCCTGAATCTATTGCAAATCCTCCACCAGAGGAAGCAGAGATCATGGACCTTATTCGTCAGTTATCGAAACCAGAGGCCGCTGGAAGTAATATCAGTCCACAGGAGGCGCTACAGAGGTTATTTTTTCGATTCATTTTAACAAATTTGTGAAGTTTTACTGATTCGCTCGATATTTCAGTTTTCGATCCGATGGCTTTTCTGGACCACCTCCTAATAAATTCTTCAGAGGATCCTGGGATCATGGAAGAGGAAGAGGATTCAGAGGAGGAGTAAGTGTCAGTGGTTTTGTGTTTTGATTAGAAATGTAAGGATGCTGCTATTAGGCTCAGGCCACATGTAAAATGTAAGCTGTTCAAGCTGGACTACATCTGAGTTAAGAGAGTGACCGTGTCTGTGTTGCTGCTGGAGACAAACTGTTTGACACTCTTCCCCATTTAGACTCTCTCATTTCCGGCTCCAGCAGTCACCAAACCAAATACTATTCTTTTTACAGTACCAACAATCTGGTTATGGATTTCGTGGTCAACGTGGATTCAGAGGTGGCGGCGGTATTGGGTATCGTGGCAGGTTTAACGGACGAGGAAGGGGAAGATGGTAAACGAAAACACCACATTTCATCTTATGACTTGTTCTGGTGCAGAAAAAGGAATATTGCTGCAATACCAATAGCAGGGTAAATGACTCGATGTTGAAAGGTTTTATGTTATTTTGAGCACGATTTGACCAGTAGGAATCGTATCATGAACATTTAATTTCAAACTTATCTCTCCTGAATTTGCAGGCTGCAGACTAAGATCATAAAACAATGTAGCATACAGTAAACACTCGATTACACACGATCTACAAAAAAAAGAATTTGTTGTTATTAGTTATATTTGGTGCGCTGATTTCAAATCCGGTTGTTAGTTTTTTTTGTAACGTTTTCTTGTAGATCAATGTTTTCCGAACTGTCATTCGAATCCTCCTTTATAGATGATCTGTTATCAAACTGGTAATTATAATATGGGCATTCAAGTTTAAACTGATCATGGATTTGAAAACATCAATTTATTAACAACTGTCTAAAATCTTAACCCTCCCAATCACGGTAGCCAGTGTTGGTTATGATGCAACGGATAATTGATTGAACATGGAAAAGGGAAGCACAGTAAAAATGATGTGATACTAGAATGATATATATATTGACATAAAAATGATTTTGAATGTTGAATGGCAGTACTGAAGTCTGTAAGTCGTATCATAAGGGCTGAAAACTCGAACCTCGATCATCTGAACATGCGTACCAGTCTGAACAAGTTCACACTATTGAATTATTACATCGGGTACGTGAGAAGTCGGAGTTTCTGGATCATTAGAAGTTTATTTATAAGTGTCGATTGTACTTCGCCATCTAGCGGTTTGAAGTTTTTACTTCACTTAACGGTTCGAAATGATATAACAGTGACATCTAGCGGCTGGAAACTTTTACTTCACTTAAGTTTAGTCATAAGCGTTCGGTGAAGTAAAAATTTCCAACCGCTAGATGTCATTGTATACCCTAACTATGTATCCAACTTAAATTACACCCGCGTCTTTCGAGATAACTTCTATAGTAAGTTACTCATTTTATTACTTAGCTCTGATGTTAATTTATCGATTATTATTAGTAGCTTCTTAGCCTTAGCTTAATGTTCTTAAAAAATTTGATTCACATTTGGTTATTAAAACAGCTACGGTAAATAAGTTTTTAGGCGGTTGTGAATATATTCGGATATTTCTGTATGTTTTGATTCTGCTTTCGTTTATACTTTTTGATGTTTTGTCACAAATATTTTACCAAAATGCGAATAATAACCCAAATACTTTCGATATTTTTGTTCCTCCTACCTCGAACGTCGAGTTTTGAAATTTTACTTCCAATAAAATCGTTTTATTCGGAGATAAAATGCGGATTTTGGACAGAATGCTGTTCAGAGCGTCATGTTATTATGAACTTAACAGGTACGGTACAGTTTGAACGGGTCGTACTTTGGGGACAACAGCCGTGCAGTAATTCATTGAATTTCCTTCAGGATTGGAACATGATTTGAAAACTCGTCTGTACGGTCAACCTCTGGTCACTTCCACCGTTTTGAAGGCGGTCAAAGGTCATGTCAGGAGTAGGAATCCTGCCAGGCCACTTGTCATGTCTTTCCATGGTGAGTGTGACATGAGATTCATAAATATAAATGTTTACGAAACTAGTGGTGCTGCCCAGGTAAGCATTTAAAAAACTTGTGTAAGCGTCTAGTCGAAAGTAGGAGGAGTCCCAGCCCTGGCTCCGGTGCATCCTTTTAAAAGATATAGCCCTGCCCTCGCCACGCAAAATTTTGATCAAATTTGTCCAACCGTTTGGTTTGTAAAACTGACGAACAGATATTCACTTTTATTCCTATAGATAGTCTAATTACAGAAATCCCTCACTAAATGCTTTGACTTTCTCAGCCTTATGTATATGTTCGACTCACAGACCATTCCTATCATTCTTAAATTGTAATTTTCGTTGCCAATACTGCTGATAAGGCATAGTGTATGAGGCCCCGATCATCATGTCCGAGATATACTGTATGAGTGCTGTCGGTAAGGGCACCACCAACATTCACAGTGAATTTCCTATCAAACTTGCTGTATGATATTCCTTTGATCATATAATGTCAACCATTTTGAAAGTTTTGACAAATGGCGACCCTATATAACCAGTGCTTATTAACTGCCCAGTTAAAACCTCAGTTAAACATTTTCTACTGCTAAGATAACCAGTGCTTATTGCTACATAGTCAGTGTGAGAAGGGATTTAAACAGCGCTACGACACATTATATTCGTTGACTCCACATCTGTATAACTGAGTTGACTTCATAGTTTAAGAATGCCTAGTTTAAGAACCCCTGTTGTAGAGTAAAGATCATGCTAGATGTTCTGCTCTTTAAATCTAACAGTGATCTAATTCCTTTCAGGTGCGACAGGTACAGGGAAGAATTATGTCGCGAACATGTTGACAAAAAATCTTTATAAATTCGGAGAAAAGAGTAAATTCGTTGAATTCTTTCATGCTGACGTTCATTTCAAACATGCAAATGAAGTCGATAAATATAAGGTGAAGATTGTTTTACTATCTGTGATAACCAAGGTTCAACTTGACATTGTTTGAGTCTCTGGTTGATGAGATCTAAAGTAGAGATAACCCACTCCATTGACATTGTTCTAATTTTCTGGTTTGATTGTTTTTCCTATAAGCTAGCCCAGGTTTAATTTTAAGATTCGATTTAAACGTGCAATCTGAGTTCGCGACCTCTGGGTTGAGAAGTGATAACCGCTGCATTTTACTGTATTTTATTCTCATCAGGACAAACTTCAGACTTTATTAAGCGAAG
>QXVX01000269.1:0-10101 GCA_013436065.1 Halocynthia aurantium | reverse complement strand
ACCGGCCATTTTGGTAATAGAAAATATTTAACTGCAGCTGGGTTTCGACCATAATTTACTTTCCACGATAAACAACTAAATTTAAAATTATACAGATGTAGAGTAATACTGCGCAGGCGCATAAAGAGAAAGGGCATATCATGAATATCATGAAGTCAACAACAGTTTATGCGGTTTGCCTCAATATCTTCATTCCATTCCAGTCAACTGACTCTGAAGAGAAGAGTCGTCTGGTTTTATTTTTGCCCACGCACATATGGCAACATTGCTATCTGTTGCATGTGATGGATTACTATACAGCAGGTTGCGATCGTGTTTTTCCAATTATAGTATCATGGCTGGCGCCCTCGTATCGCGCTCTGTGGTCGGACTAAATGTCGCGTAAACCGTGAATAACTCAACACACAGAATAACTGCCGGGAGAAAAATTAACGTATTTAGTGGGGAACGTGAAGCGTTCAGTTCTATATCGTTGGAATGAATCAAAGTACATATCATGTCATTTCCTATACGCATGTACGCATGTAACGACGAATGTAATGTGTTACATAGCTGTTACATAGCGCTTTTCAGACCCCTTCGACACTCCCATATATAATTCAATTCATCAACTGTTACCTGAATTATTTTGAAGCAATTATGCAGTGTCTCTGGAATACAATAATATCTGTATGTCATCTATACCTAATATATCTTTTTTTCTTCCCCAGATGCAACTTTGGCGCCACCTGTACTGCCTCCCTGTAGCTACAACTCTGACATAGGCACTGTCTCCGTGGATAGGCCTCTGAATGAGATTGCTATCAGATCAATAAGATTGCTATACGTTGCCAGTGGAGAGATTGCCATACGTCGCATATGGAGACTAGGAAGAGCAAGGAACTATACCCATTTATATGTAGCACGATTCATCTCGTGCTTGTGTTCTGGCGCTTGGCGCCCTCATGATTTATCCTAGTCACGTGATATCTCGTGTAAATATATCGTTATTATGGCGTGATAGTAGGAGCATATATGACGTAATATCAGTCAGACTGTAAACAAGGCTCAAAGTCTAAAATAGAGACTTCGGTCAGGCTACCATCGACATTGGAAAATGCTGTCGTTACTTGTACATTGATATATTGAGGCAGATTGAACATCGATATTCAGGAATCGCTTTATCCGGAATCTTGTTTCGGCTTACATGATTTTCAGCTAAGAACTGTATTTTTTCACAACAAAAAACCTAGAGATAGGGGCTGCTAATTATGGGGAATATTATAGGCAATTAATGAGAGCAAGACTTTGAGTCAATAGCAGTCGAAAATACAACGATAACGGAGACTTGTATGTCTGCCTTCATTATACGTCAGTATATCATCACCCGTTATTGTTGTATTTCTCACTACTCTTGTTTCCCAGTACAGTTTTACACTCATTAATAATTGAAATAAATTTCGACACCGAATTTTTGTCATCATCTCTCCCAAAATGGCATTTTGCGAATAAAATAGAGCCCTTATAAATTATTGTTCCTATATTAGTAGTATGCTGGATGGACTATATTACCATAATCTTTAAATTCGAATTCGACAACCTCTCGCTCGCTACCACTGATCCACTTTCCCATCAGGAAGCGCCGTTAAGGCCGGAAATGATGTCTGTTATTTTTTCTCGGTTACGCCACCTTGTGGTGGTAAATAACAAACCGTCAGCGGCGAAATCAAAATCTTGTTGTTACTGAAAAACGAGAAGCATTGAATGAAAAATGGCTATGAAAATTACAGAAAATTGGATAAAAGAAAGGATAAAACTTGATCACGACAAGCTTGGTGAATAATTACTTGTATACTTTTCATGGCCTGAGTATATTTGAGTTTATTTTTCTATTTATAATGCCGTCAACTCCGAAAATTAGCATTGAAGCATGTACTGAAATTTCCAGTGTGTTAGTGGCACCCTGGGAACGTGAAATACCCACCATACCCTATGCAGGGTACTGGTCAACTAATTCTTAACACTTGGTCCTGTTTTAGAGGACGTGAAATCAATTGTACTACCTGGTTCTTACCACGAAAAGATCGGAGGTTTATCGACAGCTCTGAGCAATTTTTCTCGACTTCAGCATCTTGACGTATCAAGGAATTCAATTTCATCTCTTGATGTGAGATTTTTTAGTTTTTTAATATACTGAAGGCCAGTTATTCCAGTAGTTTTATAGAAGGAAGATAATTTACGATAACGGGTGATGATATACTGACATATGATGATGGTAGATATGAAATACAATGATATTATTTCGTAAACATGAGATTTAACAGTGGGAAATGTTACTGTACTCAACTTACAGGGAGATAAATAGGTAAGCTGATTAGAGAATACACATAATGTGAGGAGAAGTCTATAAAAAAAACTTGATAACTATTTCCATAATAAGATTGTGCATTCTATGCTTGTTTGTAAGATCATAGTAATAACAAGAATTATATATGTTATGACGTTACATGAATTAACAGTAGCGGTGTCAACTAGTGGGTATTTTACCGTTAATATTAACATTTACCATATTCATGAAGTGCACGTCTTCATGCTTGTAGTTTGATAGCTAGTAGGTGTGAGGGAAAGCAATCAGAATAGCCTTTACATTATGCGTTTATTTACATCAGCAGTCTCAACTGTAGGTCTCAATTAAGGTGCCATAACAGACTTTAAACAGTGATCAGAATAGTCTTTAAATGAGGAGTTCAATGCCATTTATTTGTCTATATAAGACGACTACTTTTAGTTTTATTCTCTTTTTTTTTCCAGGGTTTATCTCATCTGAAACATCTTGAATCCTTGAATCTTTACTACAACCTCATCCCAGATCTAAGAGAAGTTTTTAAACTCCGGAAAAATCAGAATCTCCTCGAACTCGACCTACGTTTGAATCCTGTTACAAAAACTGAGCCTGACTACAGACTATTCGTTGTTCATATGCTTCCTGCGTTGAAAAGACTCGGTGAGATTGCATTACTGTATGTTAATCTAATCATCCTGTTAATGCAGTGGTCGGCAAACTATGGGTCACGGCTCAATTTTGGGCCTTTCAGCAAATTATATTGTGTCGATACAAGTGTGAGCAACTTACTTGTTGCTGCAACAACTAACTTTATTCCTGACTTCCCGACATGGCACTACCGTATTAGTTATTGTTTACACTCTTTATTTACTTCAAGACGATCGACCTGTTCGAGACAGTGAAAGGAAAGCAGCTCTGATGCATTTTTCGGAAGATCAGGTACTGAATGAATCGATTCTGAAACTGATTTGTGTGAAATTTGTATACATGAGTATCCCAACATCCAGTACAAGCAAAATATCAATGTTATGGAAGTGCAGAAATTTTAAAATCCCTTTCAGCCCTTATGATATGACTGTGCTGACTTTTACTCAAAGATACAACTATATGATGTTTATTAGGCTCGTGAAATGTCTGGTAAAAGTCCCGAGAGACAAGAGAAACACGAAAGAGAAACTTACGACAAATATATTTCGCCGCAGCCTCGAGCCGAATATGTCAAGAAGATGATGAAACGACATCCTGGTAAAGAAGAGATGTGTTTTCTTCAAATTTTAAGGTTTAGCACATCTACCAATATACTAATAACATAATTTTTCAATCTAACTGTTTAGTGACCGATGACTCAGATTCCGATGCGATTGATATTATAAATCGTAACCATGGCGAACCAAGGAAGACTGGAATGACATCTGGTGGTGGTGCTAAACATCCTGAAGCTCGTGCCCACACACATGAAGGTATGGTTTGTAAATTTTATTCCCTGAAAATTTCCCTTGCCCTTTGTGGTCAAATATTAAATTAAATTTTGAATATAAAAGAATATAATTCGTACCAAGTTTTCAAAGCAAAATATGGTTTGGGTCTTAAATGCACAGGCACACATGGAATGTTTTTTTTGAATTCTTCGCTCTCTCTCTCACATTGTAACTGGACACCAGTGATCTGGTACTTGCTCTGTTGACATAAATTTTTATCAAAACACGATCACACTGGCTTGGTTGTTTACTTAGCGAAATCCGTTGGCGGGAACGAAGCTTTCAAACTGAAATCTGTTCATTTGGGGAAGAGTTCGGCAAATATTTGCCTCTTAGAATATTAGTTACTGTATATTCTCGAGTATAAGTCTATCTCGAGTGTGAGTCGAGGTCAAGTTAGAGACAAAAATAATCAAGTTAATCAGTCTGTTGCATTTTTATAGTCTAAATATCGCTGGTTTCAGTATTCAGCTTATTGTCTAGAAATTAGGCAAAAGATTTAAGTTCAGGTTTATTTTTCTTGCGGTTTTAAAATATATATATGATAGATTGGACTATGCTTCGTTGGAGTTTATTTTTGTCATGGAAAATTGATATTGTTAACATTTATGATATAGTTGACAGTTTACAGAAGAATATTTAATATATTTATACAGTGGTCAGTTATTGGTTCTCTTTTTCATAACAATAACTGTCTGATACCATTGGGATATGAATATGTTCTTGAACTGTTTCAAATAACATTATCTGTCATAATGACCTCTAATGTATTATATATTTTTATTTCTCAGAACTTGTAAGACTCACAAGAGAAGAAACAAATGAGAGACATAGACCTCTATCTTTTGAAAGTAAGTTTATCTGAAATGAGGAATCACTCAAGGCCAAACTACACTATGGATAGAATGCTAATTTATTGCTTCATTTAAATATTTCCTACTACTAAGATAACCAGTGCTTATTGCTACATGGTCAGTGTGAGAAGGATCTGAACAGCACTATGTGACATATTATATTCGTTGTTACATGTGTATAGGAAATGACATGATATGTTCTAATTTGTCACCACAATTCGTCAAACTTTCCAACTTCATCTTTGCAAATCCATTTTTATATTTATTCATATATATAATGTTATTTTGTTTTTTTACAGCACCCGATCTATACTTAAACAGCGTGGATATGGAAATTCCAGCACGGACAGAAAATGATACGTAAGTTGAACATTAATTTTTTTTAATTGTACTGTCACCTATTTTTTTTATATTCATTGTTTCCTTATTACCCATTTGTTACTTACTTTCTCATTTAAGTTGTGAAAACCGATGGAATATATATATCCCATCCCACTACCCCCATTCCCACCCTTAGATGGTTTCTTCTAAACCCTAGAACAGTGTTTTATGAAAATTCTTTTTTTTTAAGTTTTCTGTTATGTATTTTATCCAGTGCTGGTCAATCGTTGTCCACGACTTCCGTCAGCAGGAAATCAGGACCCGTTCGTAACGAAGTCAGAGTCGGGCGGGTTTACGACTACAATGAAGATGATGCTTATTCAAAATATAAAAGTGTTGCAAACTTTACAAGACATCCCGGTGAGAAATAATTTGAAAATATGACGTGTGAAATGTAGCATGCATTCATTTAATTCACATCGTTCATTCATAATTCTGGGTTACCGGGGAGGTTGTTATTATTACGGGATAGTTTCACATTTCATANACAGTACTTAATGAGATTGAGGAGCAAAATAATCTTTTTTCCAACCACTGAACTTTGATGCTTTGGAAAAAATATTTTAAATTCAAAGCAACTGCACGTCATTCAAACTTACAAGCAGTGAATGCAGATGACCTCATTATTTTTGGGAAAGCCTATTCACACATTTGGGAAGTGTCAGATGTATATTGTGGCACTAACAATGGTATTGTGTGAATTGAAACAAATGTCAATATTTTGATATACGCCCAGTTTCGAAGGAACCTTGAGTGTTAAATTGTAAAGTGACAAATAAGTACTCTGTCAAATTAATTAGGAATTATGGTGGATCAAGCAATCCATCACACTGCAAGCACTGTACCAGTCCTTCCATGTTCTTCTACTATTACCAGGTCTGATAGAGAAACCATTCTCAAAGTTCGAGTCTGGTTTAACAAGGGCAAAAGAAATTCAACTTCGTGTTTTGCAAGAAAAATTGAATACAATGGAAGCTGATAACAAAGGAATGCATGTAAAGATTCATACTTTATCAAAACAAGCAAAATCATCTGATATGAGCCATGACACATACAAAGATATGGTGAGTGTGATCTCTAGCCTGTGCATTTGCTCCCATCATGCCAACTACTGCCTAGGGTGTAGAACTTATCTCAGAGAGTCTCAGACTCGTGAAGTTTACCTTCGTTAAAACACACCAGTGATATTCTAGCTACCATACCTCCAGCCGTCAGACATAGACAGGATCGTCTGGGGGTAGGTGCGGTGTTGTGACTTATTTATATTAGTTGTAGATGGATTAATACTTATCCAATTATGATAAAATTCACACAAAATATCCCTAATATCATAATCAACATAGTGTAAAATTTTTAACTCGATCAGAGAAGGTTAATAATAATAAAATTACCAATGAAAATTGGATTGCTGCCTGTTAATTACTATTTATTGATTTATATTTATTTCATTACAGGATGCTTTGAGATCAAGACTTCAGTTATCTACGAGTGATAACAAGATACTTAGATGTAAGATTGCAGAATTGGAGGATAAGATAAGGAGGCGAGAGGACGATAAGGTAACAAGAAGCGCACTGCATCATTTTTTCCAATACTGACTTAGCAAGAGTATAACTGTGTCTAATACCAAAAATATTTCTAGATATCTCATGGCGGTGATTATGTCACTGAATTAGAACATCAAAAGCACTCTCTGATCCAGCAAGTGGCGAATCTTAAGCTTCAGTTGAAGAATTATGAATCGGTCGACGAACTGACTAAAATGTTGCAAGATAGTCACAAGTAAGTTGAGCTGGATAAAAATGATTATTTATTTTATTGATAAGTTTTCAACCTTTCAAGTCGAATTATGGAGTGCAATTTATACATGAGTGAACACATACTTAAAAATATCAACACAAGCATTTGTAATGTCATTCTAATCTAAACCTATTTCATTTCGCATTTGTAGTTATAATATCCTATTCATAACAAAATTATAATCAACCTGTTGAAAATATTTTCAGGTCTCTGATAAAAACAAACGACCGTCTGTTGTCAGAAATAGACGACACACGAAGCCGGCACCAGAGTGAAGTCGAGCAGTTGAAGTGGAGTTACGATCAGTTGAGAAAAACAAGTCAAATGATTGGTTCATCATCAGCCGGGCAATCTTCGTTTACGAATGGTTATTAAGGAAGGTTTTTCTACGTAGAATTTACATTACTGTTTGGTATTTCACTGATTTAACTTAATTGATCTAATAGCTATAATATTTGACATATATATTTTTATATCTACTTTAATTGATGCAGATTTTTTGATTTTTTTCGGACTATGACACCCATTTATAGATGAACAATACTGTATCCCGAATTACCAGCTCTACCACCTGTGCCAGCAGTACCACATGCACCAGAAGTACCACCGAAGTGCAGACAAGATGCCAGCTACAGCAGCATATAGTATGGTACAGCGGTATTTAGTATTTATCTGGTACTGCTGGTACTTCTGGCACAGGTTGTATTTCTGGTACAATTGGTACTTTAGCTTTTAGTAATGTCCCTGTAAATTGCAGTTTTTGATAGTATGCTGTTGGGTTCAGACCTTTTACTTGGCGAGGAAGCAATGTTGCCTCTAAAGCAGGGGTTCTTAAACTTTTTGGGCTGCGCCCCCCATTAGATCTTTGAAAAAAATTCACGCCTCCATGGCATGGACTGCAGCTCCCCGCGGGCCTCACAAATTCGGTTTGCGAGCTGCACTTGGCTCGCGGGCCACAGGTTGCACACCTCTAGGCTAAATATTCAGTGTAGGACTTCCATTGATATAATTGAATAATCAGTAAAAAAAATTTTTTAAAGCTTTTTTCCTTATTGGCATTCAACGCCCCAAAGCAAACCCTACACGCCCCCAAAAAAGGGCGCGCCCCCTAGTTTAAGAACCCCTGCTCTAAACTATCCGTATTCTGTCGGTGACTGTTTGTGCTGGAATGGAAAATCGGATAGCTCTAACATCCTATAACAGGAGAAATTATCTTCGCGATCAGGTCATTAGAACGGAACCTGGTCGTTCAGTGAAGAGTATCAGTAGCTATTGGTTTATATATTGCTGTTTGTAGTTGGATAGCAGATCGGGTCATTCCCAGGTTCCTTCAAATGTAAAAAATTCTATTCAACATCCTAATCCAAATGAATTTGTTTTGTAATTTGTAAATATTTAGTTTCCAAGCAGTAAGGTAATTATTTTTGAATAATAAAGAATTTGTTTGGTTATTATTTCTTATACTAAAGATTGAGGTCTATCTTGCGCAAAGATATAGCGATTCGAACCCTCCAACCAAATAACGATACGTAGCATCAAGGACTAATTACGTACAAAAAAAATATTCAAAATTGTCGCCGCGAGATGGCGATGAAGGACCTCGTTTCTATTATTGTCCTCAAACATGTGTCGGATTTTGCTGATATAGTAAGGATTACTCTGTTAAAAAAACCTAAGTCATTCCTTATGCAGACTGAAAGAATTATATCTCCGGCCTGTGGTTGAGTCCCACTAAACAGTTAGCCCTGTTATGTAATAATGCAGCAGTTAAGTTCAGGTTCGAAATAAGGTTGCCAATTTTTGCGAAGTGAAATGTGGGACGCTTAGCGGTAGTACGAAATATACGGTTTGGGGAATGCAAAGATTTCCTACAAATCAACGCCTATCAGCTATGAACAGAACGAGAAATGAATTAAACAGCACTATCTTGCTTTGAAACCAGCGTTTTTTTGCGTCTGGCGGAAAGCTGTACCCAGGCTACGTGATTGTTTCTTTCATTCACCAAAATCTTTGGTGTTAGTTAACACCATCTTCGTATAAAGTCAATGAAGGACAAGCAAACGAAATATAGCACACTTAGGAGTCAATATAAGAGATAGGACGGATCTAAATATAGATTTGTCCTGTTAAATATAGGAACAGTTGGAATAGGTGACAATTTTTTTCCGTTTTCGCTATAGCGATTATGCAACGCAGCAGAGAATGACTTGGAGCTTTTTAGTCGAAAGTTCACGCAGCGAAGAAAGAAAAGTTTATTTGCAACAGAAATAGAGTTAAATTCGTTCTTTCAATGAATAGAATTAGATTTATCAGATGTTGAGGTGATGCGTAGTTTATTTTTATTCATATGAATGGTCTGAAAATATTATTTTAATTAGTTATCGCTGTGTCAATCGAGCAGCTGCGTTGCTCACCGTTACAGTCTGTTATTGACCGGTAGGATATGAAATATTGCCGTGAATTATTAATATTTCGATGGTTTGAAAGAGAAGTAATGTAGTTGTAGTATTTCAAATCTGTTCGATGTGCGGGCTCTGTATTTTGGAGGCTTTTATTTGCTAAGTTAATTGTATTTGTTTGTCTTTTACGCCCATCCGTTAACTACAGTTTGGTCAGATGTATGTTTAGTTTTCAGGAGGGATTTTCGAATTTACATTTCACAAATACGAAAGAGACAGAAATACAGTAAAAAAAACAGGAATTCTTAGATGGAAAGATGGATTATTAAATTTCGTCATCACCATGTGCACATAAATGAAAATGAGTTATATTCAAATTATATGAATGGAATAAATCTTTATAACGGTACTAGTGTGGTAATTCCCTCCTACCTGGTTACATTTGGTTATGTCTACATGATCGAAAAAGTAAAGAGACTAAATACCAGTTGTTATGTTAATTGAATTGGAGTATTAAATTACATCTAGCTTACCAGTTTAGTAGTAGAATTTTCTTTAGATGTATGATATGATATCTTAACTATGGTTAGCCCAACCAAGGTGTAAATCCAATGAATAAAATTCACATTTCAGTAACACCAGCATGAATTTTATGATCTGGGAACGGATTAATTTACTTTCCATTATTTCTAATGCGGATAACTGATTTTGACTTCGAACAATTCATAGTTCGGCCTCCTGGATTAAATACGAAGCACCACTGTATATGTTTTATCATGTATATAATTACCGTAGACTTAAAGTTTAAGTTCTGAATTATTTTTCCAGTGCTTTATTAATCTAATATATTGAACGTTCTGTATTAA